>CM064917.1:21519696-21804696 GCA_032727855.1 Quercus ilex subsp. ballota | reverse complement strand
ATATCTGATTTTTTTCTCGGCTGGACCCACCACCTTGCCTGTGAGCTTAAAGTGCCACGTCTCTGCTTCTCGCCCTCCGGTGCTTTTGGGATGTCTGTAGCTTTTTCTATGAGCCGTGACCCACCCAAAAACAACGATCCCGGTGAGGATATCAATTTCCTAATTTCATTACCTAAGGTCCCGAATTCCCCGACGTACCCTTGGTGGCAGATCCCTCCACATTATAGAAACGATCTTGAAGCTGACCCAGATTGGGAATTTCACAGAAACAGCGTGCTGGCTAATTTCGAGAGTTGGGGAATTATGTTTAACTCGTTCGCCAGTTTGGAGAGTGTGTACTTTGACCATTTGAAGAGAGAGGTTGGGCACAATCGAGTGTGGGCGGTAGGACCTGTATTGCCACTTGAAGGTGATTTGATTGGATCGGCTACTAGAGGTGGGGCCAGCTCTGTGCCATGTCATGAGCTTATGACGTGGCTGGATGCTCGTCTTGACAACTCTGTTGTTTACGTCTGCTTTGGAAGTCGTGCTGTGTTGACAAGTAAGCAATTAAATGTTCTTGCAACAGCGATGGAGTGTAGTGGGGTCCATTTTATTTTGTGCGCGAGGGTGCCTGATGATCAAGGTTCGATTCTCGATGGGTTTAGAGATCGTGTGGGTGATAAAGGATTAGTAATCAAGGGGTGGGCCCCACAGGTGGCTATACTAAGGCACCGAGCTGTAGGTTCATTCTTGACTCATTGTGGGTGGAACTCGGTGTTGGAAGGGCTTATCTCGGGAGTTGTGATGTTGACATGGCCAATGGGTGCAGAGCAATTTACGAATGCCTCGTTGTTGGTCGACCAATTAGGCGTGGCAATTAGAGCTGGCGAGGGCACTGAAAATATTCCTGACTCTAATGAGTTGGCTCGATTATTGGTAGTCTCACTCGACAAAATTAAGCCCCAGAATGTTCGAGCCAAAGAGTTGAGTGATGCGGCCTTGAGCACGGTCAAGGGAGGAAGCTCCGATAAAGATTTGGATGAATTGATCAAACAATTAGCTGACATCAAAAAATTAGAGTGAATATAAATTATGTAATCATGGTAGCATTTTTTTTATGGTTTTACTCACTCACACATATCTATAGAATTTTGCCTTTGGGTTGCATTAATGATTAAGATCATTGATCACATATATGATGAAATATTAGTGATTAATTCGAATCTCATCATTTTAGTGCTAAAGCTTACTTACAAAATAATGAGTACTTACTTCATATGCTTTATTTTTCTAGTATAACGTTCTACATTTTGTTTAATTCTTGTTATGACACATGGCTAGTATTGAAGAGAAGAAAGGGGAGCATAATTTTGTTGGAGTAAGCTCAACATTTGAGCTCTCCTCTGTTTTCCTCTTTCGTTCAATAAAGTTTTATTCAAATTATTAAAAAAAAAAAAAAAAAAAAAAGGCACTCAATTATTAGACCGTCAAAGTCAGCTAATTGTAATTGGTAGCTGAAACAAATTTGGATTTGTACTCATTGATTGTGCGGCAAAGAAGTTATCATGTCCCATCTTTTATAGAAGTTTCATGTTCTTATATTTTGAGATCTTGTAAGCTAGGTGAGAAAGAAGCTATTTGGTTGGAAGGTTACCCTCAATTTTCTTTCTCATGGTAGACAGTGAGATTTCTTGAAATAAAATTTTTTCCATCATTTCCTAAAAACAGTGTCATCAACACTGTCCAAAAGCTTATGCTGACTTATACCTAACATAACTTTTTGCACCTTCTTTCATGTGCTGCAAAAAAAAAAAAAAAAAAAAAAAAAAAAAAAACCCTGTTTCAGTACACTCGATTCTAAAAAAAAAAAAAAAAAAAAAAAAAAAAAGAGTAGGGATAAGCCCATATGCCTGTGCCCAATACAAGATATCTGGTCCTTAAGCCCAACCCAAATTTGGGCCTTTCGGAGATACCAAGTACTACTAGTACTAAGCCCTTCTGAAAATTATTTTTGGACCGCATCAGAATGAAAACAAAATGAAATCGCATTGATCCAAATAAAAGTATTCCATCATACAATATGTTTATGTCTAGATCTTAGTTAGCATGGTTTGTCTACTAATACAACATACATACAATGGGTTATACAAAACATACCATTAGCTTCCTCTTCCACCACTCATCAGTTGCAACTATTGTTTCTTTGGCTGCATCTCATCCCAATTCAGTTTCACTTCCCTTCAACTTATTCCAAAGCACCCAATCTTTCTTCAATCCTTCCCATTTATGCTTATACTTCACCCTAGGATATTCCTTTCCAGTTTTCTTTTCAAAGCTGCTATAATATTTGTCCAACCCTTTTTACTAAAGTGGGTATTAGGTCGATTACCCTTAAATACCTCATCCACACTAACTTCACAAAAAGATAGTTGTTACCCTTGATGGCCATTGAGCTCTAACATTTGAGCTATTTTGGGATAGCTTACCCATCTAAAAAAAAAAAAAGTTTGTTAATATTAATGTTCAGCCTAATACAGCAAGTTCTACAACCAAACCCATGAGAAAATTGCATAGCAGGAGTAAGTTTCCTAGGTAAGTTCTACAACTACAAAGAATCAAACAGATTCAATAAAAGAATCAAACAAGAATTCCTAGATTTGAATGTAATCATACACTGGAAGAAAAAAAAGCTATTCTTGGAGATATTACTCATGGTGCCATGATTTTTCTGCAGAACCCAACTACTTTAAACATCAATCCTTATACAAAACCTTCTAACAATGTCATATAATCATATTGTAATTAAACTAATGCATAATAATATAAAAACACATATGTAATTAACAATTACAACAGTAGCTAAAACAAATTTCATCTCCTCATATAACCCCACCCAATAGAGGTAAGACCCCGTTTACTCATGGAGGGCTATCTGTGAGACAGAGAGAGTACCAGTAGCAACAACAACAACAAATCTCTAAGTTTTAATATTTTGAGTTCAAATAATGTAAACCAACATGCCAAAAGCCCAAATCTATATCATAAATTCAAAGATGGGTAATGAAGAATAGTTACCTAGAATCACGATGAAGAACGACGATAAACGAAGCAGAGCAAAAACAAAGAAGAAAGAACCAATCCTTGTGAAACTGATGAGTTTAGACGTAGAGGACTAAGGATATATATGGTGAAGGGAGAGGACTGAGGATAAGCATGGAGCCAGAGGTTATTTTCGGTTTTCAGCCAAAAAAATTAGCGGTATCAAGATTTGCAAATCGCGCAAAATCGAAATCACAATAGGAAATTGCCTTTCCTAAAATGCAAAAATCTGCAAATTCAAAAACGCAATCCCACAAATTTCGCCTAGCCAAACATATCAAGATTTTCACGATTTGCTAAACGCCCGTTTTTGTCTCTCAGTACGCCTAAACAAACGAGCTCTTAATAAAATTTATAAAAAATTATTGATATACATATATAAAGGGTATATTCATTATAAATTTTGAATATATTCAGCTAATGACTAATTTATTCATCACTTATATAACAATATTTAACAAACTAACTAAATAAATCAAACTAGCACGTGTTTATAACATACACATTCAACTTGCTTAAATTCAAAAGTGATAATATATTACAAATGACCCAAATATTAATTTATTTTCATCATATTGGCTAATCAACCCTATCTAAGTCAATGCTATCATCACGTTTATCATTTTGCAAATTTATTTCTTCATAAAAGTTTCTTAATAACCATTAACATTTACAATTTCTTCTTGTTCTTTTTAGTTTAATATTTTAAAAAAAAAAATTCTTCTTGGCATTCTAGTTTCTTGAACTTATAACAATAATGAAAAAAAATAAAAAATAATTATATTTTCAATTAATATCTTATTCATAGTATAGAAAATAAATTGGGTAAAATACTATTTTAGTCCCTAAAATTTACCAAAAGTTTGGTTTTCACGCATAAACTTTAAGAAGTTCATTTTTCGTCTTTAAACCATTAAAAGTTCATCTTTTGTCTCTAAACTACTAAATTTTTTTTATTTATATCCTTAAACTTTACCAAAAGTTTGTTTTTCATCCCTAAACTATTAAAAAAATTATTTTTGCATCCTTATTTTTGTTTCTAAACTATTGAAAAAATTCTTTACAAAGTTTAGGAATGAAAAAAGAACTTTTTAAAGTTTAGGGATGAGAAACAAACTTTTGACAAAGTTTAGAGACCAAAATAGTATTTTACCCAAATAAATTTGTAAATATTAAAGTGAAGTATAATTGTGTACTATGTAGTCCAAATTTTGTAGAAGAAAGAGAAGGAAAAAAAAACATATGAATATGTTATTTTATTAGGTTAAATTAAGTAACCTAATAATTTTGTGTTTAAAACAAGTCTAACAACTTGTTATATTCAAATAAAAGCAAAAATTTTAACAAAAAATCTCATTTTAAAGCATTTGTATATACATCGTACGATACATACAATTTTACGATACGATACAATTCATATGATACATACACTATATTAAACGATTCATGAGCACTTATAATACGCCGATACAATACAGATTTTTTACACACAATACGATATGTATCGCGTATCGTACAATACTGACAACTATGTCAACAACAAAAAAATCCTAACCAGCCTAGTATTAAAAAAAACATTATTTTGTTTTTGGTTTTGTATTTATTGGTAAATAATTGCATCTTAATATATTTAGAAACAACGATTTTAAATATTTATAATTTTTTAATATTATATGGATATTTATTTGGAGTTTTTTTTTTTTTTTTTTTTTTTTTTTAAGTACTCCGGCCCCATTAGTTTGAAATCTTGAGTTTGTCGCTGAACAAAAGTTTATTGATCGTTCTGCTAATATGTTATAATCAATGTTATTGAATTTTTATTCTTTGCGTTTATGTAAGCCTAAGGTGGATGGAGGTATGGGATTCAAAGATCTTTGTAAGTTCAATGAAGCCATGTTAGCCAAACAAGTGTGGAGACTAGTACATGATACAAATTCACTTTTCTATAAAGTGTTCAAAGCCAAATACTTTCCAAATAACAGTGTGTTTGAAGCAAAAGTGAAATCTGGGTCATTTGCATGGAGAAGCATTTTACATGCAAGAAATCTCATCCAAAAGGGTGCCAAGTGGAGAGTTGGTGATGGCTCTCAAGTCAAGATTTATGGGGAGAATTGGCTACCTGGGGAGTTTCAAGGTCAAGTGGTTTCACCTCCAACATCTGCACTTAGATCAGCTACTGTTTCGGCACTCTTTGATCCACACAGTTACGGATGGAACTCCCACACCATTGACAACAATTTCCTACCATTTGAAGCAGCGATAATAAAGTCCATTCCATTGGGACTGATCAATCAACCCGACACTCTATATTGGCCTTGGACCAGAGATGGTTCTTATTCAGTTAGCACAGGGTATAAGTGGCTGTGTGCAAAGGAGAATAAGGAATTGGCTTCAACATCAAGCCCAGATAAGACCCGCGGCTTTTGGAAGCAACTATGGAAAGCTGAAGTACCTGGAAAAATCAAGCATTTTACATGGAAAGCTTGTTCAAATGCGCTGCCTACGAAGGAAAACTTAATGCAGCGAAAAATCATAGCTGACAGCACATGCCAACAATGCAAAGCCCAGTCCGAATCTGTCCTCCATGCTCTCTGGAACTGTCCCTCTCTCCGCCAGGTTTGGGATGTGGATTTTGGATGGGTTGATCGCCAAAAAACTTCCATGGGGTCCTTCCAAAATCTGGTTGAGTTGATCATGCAAAAGCCACTCAAACTGGAGCTCTTCATCACCACGACGTGGTTCCTATGGTCCAGGCAGAACAAACTTAGGCTGAATGAAGATGCTCTCCCTCTAAACCGAGTAGTTTTTGAAGCAAAAAGATACCTGTCACTCCACCAGCAACCGGTCAGCAACCTCCCAAAAAATCAATCTCACTTAAGGGAAACAAAGTGGAAGCCTCCAGAGTTCAATTGTTTCAAGACCAACTTTGATGGGGCCATGTTTACAGACAAGGGTGAGGCAGGCTTGGGTGTGGTAATACGTAACCATGCTGGCGAAATCATAGCGGCTCTCTCAGAAAAAATCCCACAACCACCTTCAGTTACATGCTTGGAGTTACTTGCAGCAAGGCGTGCTGCCATTTTTGTCCACGAAGTAGGTCTCCATGAGTCCATTTTGGAAGGAGACTCGAAAACTGTCATCAAATCCCTTCAGAAAGGTGATATGTTTCAATCTGCTTATGGCCATCTCTTTAAAGACACTATGTTCTATGTAAATTCCTTAAGAAGCTATTATTTTTCTCATACCTATAGGAAGGGAAATTCTGTAGCCGATGCTTTAGCAAAGAAAGCTAGATTCACATCTGATTTAACCGTCTGGATGGAGCATGTTCCACCAGATATCAACTCTTTTGTATTGGCAGATATGCCTCTTTCTTGAGTTAATAAGACATTACAGATTGGATTCTCAAAAAAAAAAAAAGATGGAAAGTGTATCTATTCTATCCATGCACGGCAATTCTGGTCAACTTAATTTATTGACTTTTAATACAATGCATTTATCATGATTCGATTCTAGCTTGACTCCATGTGATGTGTTCATGAACCAAATCAATTCATGTAAATTACAAGGCAGGACTCTTAAAAGTGTTCGTAGGTGTAATTTTTGTATTGATTGAGTACTCTACTGAGTACATATGTTTGTGTGGTAATGTGCTATGGTGGATGATATGACAAACATGTTTCATCTTGATTTTTGTATAATTTTCAATTGTGAATTTTGCATGCTTTAAAGACCATTTATAATGGATCTATATATCTGTATGCTTTAAAAACCATGAAATTTTACTATATATAAATTATAGAGAAGAATCATGATATATTTTTACTGGATCTATGTGGTAAAATTTTCAAAGAATTTGAGAGAATTTTGATCCAGCTAAATTTTCAGCTGATATATCTCCTTAAATGAAAAATTTTCCTTGCTCTTTTCATAAATTGAGAATTCAAGTGTGTTAATTTTATTATTTTGTAATTATGAGAATTATTGGATTATATGACACTATTTGTCTAAGATTTACATTATAGACTAAATAAGTGCATACAATATTGTACACATTTGCATAAAATGTATAATGTTATACACATTTTCATAAAAGGGTACAATGTTATACACATTTGTTTACTCATTGAGGTATTTAATAAAAATTCTGATAATTTTAAATTCTATAAAATTGGCCATAACATATTATCAGTGAACATTGACCACCATAAACTTTTGCTGTTGATGTACAAAGCGTCCAAGTTATAAAATGTGTAAAAACTGAAGCCTTTATTGACCATAACATATTTTCATATTAACCATTGACCACCATATTGGGTGAAAACCGAATAGTTAAAATGTAATTAAATTCTAAATCATATATATATATATATATATAATGAGAAACCGTTACATATTTTATAAATATATGGTTTAAAATAAGTGCAAGCTAATACTACGTATAATTTGAATCTCTTCTAAAAAAATGTATAATCATGATCATTTTTAATTGTATTCGTGTATATATATGCACAGGGCTACACACTAGTTTCCATAATATCCAATTACATTTTGAAAATGGATGGTACATAGATGCATAATTACTATATAAATACACACGTACGTATGAGCGTGAAATCCAAGCATTAATATATATATATATATATATATGAATTAATTCATCACTTCATCTGTGCATGCTACATTTTGATTTCAAAATTTATTTAATTAAAATTAAGTCTTGCAAAATTTTCATATTAAATGTTGTAGATATTTTCCTTAGCAAAGAACATAAAAGGCATGACTATCCAGTGTTTTTTTTTTTTTTTAAATGCATGAGGGTATGCATGGTATCTACTATGATCATAATTATGGACTTTTAAGGAAACGTTTGGTATATTGAATGAGAATTACGATATGAATTATGATCTCTATATATTAAGAGGATTGAGAAAATTAGCTATCACTTCAAAAATACCCTTAATTTAATTAAATAGTCTTAGTTTTGAAAGGCAAACCAATAAGAGCATCCACATCAGATTATGTAAAGTCTTCTAAAATAGAACTACGGTACAAATTTTACACATTTTGAGCAAAAAAAAACCCACATTAGTGGGTGTAAAAATGTGTAAAACTGTGTATATATTTCCATGAGTTACAGTACCCATGTATATTTACACGGGTACTGTAGCTCATGTATACATTAAAATAATATTATCATTGTACAATATAAAAACTTCTTTTTCGCTCTTTTTTTTCTCTCTCCTCTCACTGAGCACACCAACGCCTCTCATTAGGTCTCAGCTTCTCTCTCCCTGTTTCATTCCTCTCTTCCTCTGCTTCTTATCAGCTTTTGCTCATTCTCATCACCACGGGAAATAATAATGTGATCAGTTTGGGGGTTTTGCAGGGTGGATTAATTGACAGACTCATCTTTTCTATTGACAGACTTTGGGGCTAATTTCTCTAAAAAGGTATGGGTTTTTCTCATTGAGATTTTAGGGTTTTTTTGCTTTTTGGTTTCAAGCAAGATTCTTGGGATTTTCCCTAAACTATTTTTTTTAGGGTTTCTTGTTTCAAATTTTTTCTGGTTTGGGGTTTTTTTTAAGGGATTCTTTGGAGCACACCCGAAGTTTATTTTTGGAATTTATTAGTATTTCAAATTTTGTGTGTATTTATATTTGATTATTTTAGAGTTCATGTAAGGATTAAATTTTATGTCTTTTGATAGGGATTAGTTTCCCCGTGTGTAGGGAGTGTTTGAAGAATTTGGAGTTTTTTAAACTTGTATTAAATTTCTATTTCTCCCCTGTTTTCGAACTGATTGAATAGGGTATATACTTAGTTATAAACTACTTAGCTATATACTTAGTTTTCAGACTGTTTTCCCCGTGCTGATTTGGTGGAGTCTCTAAGACTAATCTTTAATTTTTTTTATTTTTATTCTAGGACTAATCTTATAGGTTGCAAGCAGTATAGCCTACTGCTTGTCTTTCTGTCTCTCTTTTGTAAGCCAAATTTGATAAAATCAGAGTCTTTTTTAGTTCTTCATTTGAGAATAATTTGTGGGAAATCAGTTTAAATTTTGGTTTATTTTTGAATTCTGTTGAATACTTATTATTTCTGAGGTTGAATTCCATGTGGGTTTTATCTTCACAGTGTACACCAATTTCATTCAAACAAGTGAATCTTTGTGTCTTATCAACTTAATGTTGTATATGTGTGCCGTGACCCCTTGCATTTTGCACAAATCATTAGTACTTGTGCAGTAATGATACTTGAAGAAGTCTATTAAGTGGAGACATTATATCTTAACTATTGTTTGGTACTTCTTTTGTTTTATGTACACATTTATTTTCTGTTTGTTTAATAACAAGCATTCTTAATTAATCTCAGTTTATTTGGGACTAATGCATAGTTGAATTGATTTTAATGGAAAAAAAAATTCTTTTTTTATTTTTACAAACTTTCTTTCTTTTTGCAGAATGTTAGAAAATATTTTGGATATCAGTGGTTTTTATTGCAGCTGGATATGGATTATTCATACTTTAGCATTGTCAAGTTGGAGGTGTTTTATGAAGTTATTTTTTGCCATAAGACCCAACTTGAAATATCTTTGCTTCCATTAATGTTAAGTCTTTTTCCCAACTTGTTTTTCATATACAAAAAATTTTGGGTGTCAGAGTTCCATAATTAGTGACTTCCAATGGGTATTGGATTGTTTTTGCAACCTAGTCTGAGTAAGAATATCATGGAGAGAATTGCGGACATAAAAATATTGGAATTAGAGAGAACCATCTAGGTATATTAATGAATTGACTAGCAGCCTATATACCTTTGTTGAATTGTTTCTATTTTGGTACTAATTTTGTCGTAATTATAAGTTGTGTTGTGGGTGTCTTTAGATCGGTTATCAAAAACATTTGGTGCTCAGTTATTAAGAGCCTTGTAGCTCAACTGGTTAGCACCTCCTGGCGTTTCCAACGAAAACATTCAAAGTTCAAAACCCCCTTCACCCAACTATAAAATTATTAAAAAAGATGTTTGGTGCTCAGTTACTATGTTTTTGTTGAATTTGATAATAGACAATAGAGCTTAATATTCTGCCAAAGTCTTTGCAAAATGTGGGATATTGAACATGTGTAGGTAGGTAGAACATCGGTAATTTTCACGTAATTTTGTAATGGGTCAATTGCCTAACTAATTTACATCTGATAGCCAACAGCCAGTTTCTAAAGGATGGAGAAACTCTATTATAGATCTCATACTGTTTACCTTTGTGTTTTCAGCGAGTTATACTCTTAAATCTATGTTAAACAATGCCTTTTCTTTTTTGTTTTCAATTTTGTTGCTTATTAGTGCTGCTTCTGAATTACTTTGGTGTTTTTTAGGTGATAGACTCACAAAATCAATATCCCTTCTTCCTTGACATTTTACAAGACAATGAACAAGGTTTTGAATCTTTTGACAATAGTATTTTGATGTCCACTCCGCATTCAAACATGAATGTCTGTCAATCTCCACCCCAAGTTGAAATGGGACAATCTATACCCCCCACTGCAAAAAAAAATCAACTACTAAGAAAGGTCAATGGGGAATCAACTTCACCGTAGATGGAGACATTAAGCTAGTGTCGGCGTGGCTCAATGTTAGCTTAGATGCCGTGACATCAACGAACCAAAAACACACAACATTTTGGGAGAGAATTTGGTCACCTTCCACATTGACAAGAAATTTAACTGCACCAAAGATTCTTTAAATAGTCGGTGGTCAACAATTCAAAAGGAGACCAACAAGTTTTGTGGATGCTTGGCCCAAATTGAGAACCGGAATGAAAGTGGTAAAACTGAGCATGACAAGGTATTTCGACTCAACATCTAATATGTATTGTACATCAATACACTTTTAGTTTTATGATTCTCATTATTTACTTTTGTAGATTGAAGATGCAAAAGCCGTGTATCTAAATAATTGCAAAAATGCATTTCAATTGGAACATTGTTGGAGAATTTTGAGGAATGAAGCTAAGTGGTTGATTCTAAGAGAGAATTTGAAGGCCCGCACAAGACAACCAACCACACAATCTTCTCATACTTTTGCAAGCTCAATAAATCTAGATGAAGATAATGATGAGATGAACACCAGCGAAACCTTGGAGAGACCCATAGGCAAGAAGGCCGAAAAGGAGAAATTAAAGAAAAGAAAGAATTGTGATGATGTAGTCCCAATACTTTCCTCCCAATTGGACGAAATCAATGAAGAAAAGAGAAGAATGCATGAGGAGAAAAAAGAAAGTATGCGCATTGCATTAGAAGAACAAAGAGAGTTAATGCACATTGCATCCGAAGAACGAAGAGAGTTGATTCGTATCAAGGAAGAGAAGAGTGAAGAGTTGATTTGCATCAAGGAAGAGAAGAATGACGTAGAAAAAAGGAAAAGGGAAGATGAAATTATGATGAAAGATACAAGAACTATGGATCCTGAGCAAAAAGAATATATTCGTCTACGTCGTTTGGAAATCTTGGAGAGGTTAAGGTCTAAATATCCATCATAATTTGAGTATTATTATTGACAATATCTAATCAAGTAATTTTTTGTATAGTGCAAAGATATTAGCACATAGTTGACATAGATGATTTTTTGTAGTCTTCACTTGTGCAAGAAAACAGATGCAATGTTGTAAATTTTGTATTGTGCACGGACAATAGCACTTGATTATTCAATTTAATTTGTGATTCTGTTCTTGTCATTCTGTTTTGGATGAAGCAATGTCTCTGTTGTGCAGTGGCTATACTTGCTGATTTTATTGGTTGTATATGCTATTTGAATGTAAATAGCACTTTCTCAACAGAGACTGTTTTATTTTTCTGCACTTTCTCAATAGGTGGCTGTACTTGCATAGTGTTATCTTTCTGCATAATTATTTGTTTCGGCAGAAACTATTTTGTTTTTCTACATAATGTTATTTTTCTGCACTTTCTCAACAGGTGGCTGTACTTGCATAGTGTTATTTTTCTGCATAATTATTTGTTTCTGCAGGAACTGTTTTGTTTTTCTGCATAATGTTATTTTTTTGCACTTTCTCAACAGGTAGCTGTACTTGCATAGTGTTATTTTTCTACATAATTATTTGTTTCTGCAGAAACTGTTTTATTTTTCTGCATAATGTTATTTTTCTGCACTTTCTCAACAGGTGGCTGTACTTGCATAGTGTTATTTTTCTGCATAATTATTTGTTTCTATAGAAACTGTTTTATTTTTCTGCATATTTCTTGCTTCTGCAGTATAGGTCCGGTAATGTTGTAATTGTGGTCCGACTCCTCTACTTGTTTTATAGGTTTCTATGTATTGTTTTTGAATTCTGCAGACGTGATTTTTGCATAGTTTTGCATTATTGTTTTGCTATTAGCAGAGGGTTAAATACCCCTGTATGAGATAAAGAAAGAAGAATTAAAAAGGATAACTATAACTGTGCTGTGTTTTAAATTATTGAATAACTAAAAATTATGAATGGACTTTTACCAAATGAATTACTAGGCATAGAATATCAATGTATAGTAGAAAAGATGTTTGCAATTGTGTTAAAAATGACCAATGATTAGGATAGTATCTAGTGTAAGTTTACAACTAAACTTGAGTTGACAAACTTACCTAAGGGTCTGTCAACTTATATACGGCTTTTTGTTGTCTCAATTTTAAGGATTTTAAAATATAATCCTTGAAATCATTTTGTATTATATTGGCTAAAATAAAGGCTTGGGGGTTAAGTTGTAATTCAAAATCATTTTGTGGGACTCGGTTATAATCCAATTTACTTTCTATTAAATTACTTTTGAAGTTTGATAGACTGGATTCGGGTTTGGATGATTTGATTAAAGATACATAAAGGGGTGATAGTGATACTTGATGTGTGAAGAAACAAATCATGCAATAGTTATTAATAGAGTGACAATGAAGTTTAATATTTAGAGTGACAATGAAGGTTCACATTAAATAAAAGTAGTAATACTTAGAAATTTAGAATTCCAAATTCTTATGACTGGCCTTGTAGTTGCCATAGATGCTTGACGAGATCCACTTGAAGTTGAGAATGAATTCCTCTATCTCTAATGGAATTATGACATTCAATGAACTGCATAAGGTTACAAGTGGGATTATGTGACACTAGTTCGGGTCCATTATTATCGATTTGATCATAATCAAAGTCATTTGCTCCAAGGTAAGTATGTCGCTCATCTTCAACGATCATACTATGCAATATTATACATGCCATCATAATGTCCTTAAGCGTTTCAAGGTGGAAAAAACATGCAGGCCCACGCATAATTGCAAATCGCGCTTGAAGTACTCCAAAAGCATGTTCGACATCCTTCCTGGCCGCCTCTTGTGCGGAAGCAAAATGTTGTCTTTTATGGTCTTGTGGTACTGGAATTGTTTTGACAAATGTTGCCCATGATGGATATATACCATCTACAAGATAGTACCCATCGAATAGTCATTACCATTTATCGAGCAATTAACCGGAGGAGCACGGCCTTCAGCAAGCTCAGAAAATACAGAAGACCGCTCTAGGACATTGATGTCATTGTGAGACCCCGATAACCCAAAAAATGCATGCCATATCCAAAGGTCATACGACGCCACGATTTCCAAACTTATCGTTGGATCACGAGTATGACCAATATATTGACCTTTCCACTTACTTGGACAATTCTTCCATTTCTAACACATGCAGTCGATGCTCCCCAGCATTCCTGGAAATCCATAGTGTTGGCCAACCACTAACAACCTTGCAATGTCATTGTTGTTTGGTGACCTCAAGTACTCTTCAGAAAAGATTGAAACTACTGCTTTAACAAATTTTTTTAAGCTTTTTATTGTAGTGGTTTCTCCAATCCTCAAGTATTCATCCATGAAATCAGCCAACACTCCATAAGCATGCATTCTGATTGCGGCGGTCATCTTTTGAAGGGAAGACAACCCGAGTGTGTTAGCAGCATTTCTTTTTTGAACAAAGTATGGTTCAGTACTTCAACTCTTGAATGGATACGTAGAAAAAGAGAATGACTCATTCGAAACCTCCTTCGAAATACATTAGGAGGATACACTGGTGTTTCAGCAAAATAATCATGGAAAAGTCTGTTATGACCTTGCAAAGGATTACACCAGATAAACCTGCGAGGTTGAACCGAACGACGTCATGATGTTGATGCTCCTTCATTGTTTAATTCTTCTATGGCAATAGCTAGAGTAAGTTCCAACTCATCATCATCAGAAGATGAGTTAAATGGAGGCTCATCATTTGGAAAAATAAAATCAATGTCATAATGGAAATCCATTAAGAGAGAACAAAAACCGAATGGAAGAGATAATTTTGTAGAAGTGGATGGAAATTAGAGAGAAAATGGTCATATTTATAGAGCAAGAATGTGACTTGAGTTTGAATTTCAAAATTTTGACCTTTAGGTTTGAATTTACCATTGGGTTTAAAGTTAAAAAAAATGACATTTAGGTTTGAAGTTAAAAAAAAAAAAATGACATTTAGGTTTGAATTTACCATTGGGTTTAAAGTTAAAAAAAATATGACTTTTAGGTTTAAATTTACCATTGGGTTTAAAGTTTAAAAAAAAAATGACATTTAGGTTTGAATTTACCATTGGGTTTAAAGTTAAAAAAATATGACATTTAGGTTTGAATTTACCATTGGGTTTAAAGTTAAAAAAATATGACCTTTACGTTTGAATATGACATTTAGGTTTGAATTTACCATTGGGTTTAAAGTTAAAAAAATATGACCTTTAAGTTTGAATTTACCATTGGGTTTAAAGTTAAAAAATATGACCTTTAGGTTTGAATTTACCATTGGGTTTAACGTTAAAAAATATGACCTTTAGGTTTGAATTTACCATTAGGTTTAAAGTTAAACATTTAGGTTTGAATTTACCATTGAGTTTAAAGTTAGGTTTGAGTTACCGTTTGAATTTCAAAATTATGATTGGTGGATATAACAATAAAAATTATGACCGTTGGGTAAAAAAAAAAAATGACCGTTGGTTGGAGACATCGATTCGGTCACTGATTCTAGCAATACGGTGATCGGAGACATTGATTCGGCAGCGGTCGTCGGAGCCACTATTACAACAATCGGTCCATTGGTGATGGCAGTACAATGGTCGGAGACACCAATCCGGTGGGCAGTCACCAAAGCCACTATTTTGGTAGTTTGGGCATCGGCGGTGTTCGTCGAAGTCACTATTTTAATAATCCACCCACCGGTGGGTCACTATTCGGCGGTACGGTGGGCGGCGAGACCAATCCGGCGGCGTTCGCCAGAGCCACTATTTTGGCAGTTCGGCCATCGGACCTCCACCACAAGTGGCTCCATTGGCCGAGCAACCGGTGTTGGTAGTTTACTTAAAATATAAGTTTAAATTAAAAAAGTATGACCATTAGGGAAAATAATAAAAAATTGATAAAGAATAAATATTTTATTAAAAAATATTGTAAAATAGATAAACTGATGTTCGTGTTTTGTAAAAGTGATAGTGTAAAATAAAAAAAGTAATTTTATTGTGTTAAATAAACGAAATCTTTCTTCCGAGCTGATGTAGTTGCTCTTATAAGGCAAAAAAAACCTATTGCCCACTTTTAAGTCTAGCGCACCCATTCTATCTTTTATCTCTTAAAAAAAAAAAATAAAGTTTAGCGCACCCATAGTAACTAGAACAGGGATGTTTTTCCTTGTCCACGAGTCCCCCCACTCCCCACCAATGTAACTTCGCTTTGCTATATATCTACGTCACGCATGACGTAGAACTAAAGAAAGGAACCTTGATCCTAAAACCATGGAATTCTCAATTCCATGCCAAACTTTATCATGTTCCTCCTTTTTTTTCTTTTTTTTTTTTCTTTTTTGAGGAACATTTTCTCTTTGCATTTTGCCTCCGAAAAATAAAAAAATAAAAAAATAAAGAAGAAGAAGAAGAAGTCAGCAAAGGCAGCTAGGGCTTGATTTGGCTATATTTATGTTCAAACTAAGCAACAGCTATTGCCCATTCCCAAATTTCATCACCATCGAAGTTGAAGACCTAAAACCCACCAGCGAATAATAGCCAAACCTCACCGCACAACAAAGCTTCTTTAATCTTTACAGAAAAAAGCCATGTCCACCACCAAGTCCAGGACCAACCTCCACATCGTTGCTTATCCTTACCCAACCGCAGGCCACATCATCCCCCTCCTAGACCTCACCCACCTGTTACTCACCCGCGGCCTAAACGTCACCGTTTTGGTTACCCCCAACAACGTTCATTTACTTGAACCATACCTCTCCACCCACCCATCTTCTCTCAAACACTTGGTTCTCCCGGCCCCAGATATCACTACTCCTCCGCATAAGAGACTCCTCGCTAACGTGCGCGCCTTGCGTGACCTTCACTATCCTATCCTACTCCATTGGTTCCACTCTCACCCTTCACCACCTGTGGCTATCATATCTGATTTTTTCCTCGGCTGGACCCAACACCTTGCCTGTGAGCTTAAACTGCCACGTCTCTGCTTCTCACCCTCTGGTGCTTTTGCGATGTCCGTAGCTTTTTCAATGTGCCGTGACCCACCCAAAAACAATGATCCCGGGGAGGATATCAATTTCCTAATTTCATTACCCAAGGTCCCGAATTCCCCGACTTACCCTTGGTGGCAGATCCCTCCTCATTATAAAAACGAATTTGAAGCTGACCCAGATTGGGAATTTTACAGAAACAGCATGCTGGCTAATTTCGAGAGTTGGGGAATTGTGTTTAACTCGTTCGCCAGTTTGGAGAGTGTGTACTTTGACCATCTGAAGAGAGAGGTTGGACACAATCGAGTGTGGGCGGTAGGACCTGTATTGCCTCTTGAAGGTGATTTGATTGGATCGGCTACTAGAAGTGGAGCCAGCTCTATGCCATGTCACAAGCTTATGACGTGGCTGGATGCTAGTCTTGACAACTCTGTTGTTTACGTGTGCTTTGGAAGTCGTGCTGTGCTGACAAGTAAGCAATTAAATGTTCTTGCAACAGCGCTGGAGTGTAGTGGGGTCCATTTTATTTTGTGCGCGAGGGTGCCTGATGATCAAGGTTCGATTCTCGATGGGTTCAGAGATCGTGTGGGTGATAAGGGATTAGTAATCAAGGGGTGGGCCCCACAGGTGGCTATACTAAGTCATCGTGCTGTAGGTTCATTCTTGACTCATTGTGGGTGGAACTCGGTGTTAGAAGGGCTTATCGCGGGAGTTGTGATGTTGACATGGCCAATGGGTGCAGATCAGTTTACGAATGCCTTGTTGTTGGTCAACCAATTAGGCATGGCAATTAGAGCTGGCGAGGGCACTGAAAATATTTCTGACTCTAATGAGTTGGCTCGATTATTGGTAGTCTCACTCGACAAAATTAAGCCCCAGAATGTTCGAGCCAAAGAGTTGAGTGATGCGGCCTTGAGCGCGGTCAAGGGAGGAAGCTCCGACAAAGATTTGGATGAATTGATCAAACAATTAGCTGACATCAAAAAATTAGAGTGAATATAAATTATGTAATCATAGTAGCATTTTTTATGGTTTTACTCTCTCACACATATCTATACAAGATTTTTGCCTTTGGGTTGCATTAATGATTAAGATCATTGATCACATATATGATGAAATATTAGTGATTAAATCGAATCTCATCATTTTAGTGCTAAAGCTTACTTACAAAATAATGAGTACTTACTTCATATGCTTTATTTTCTAGTATAACGTTCTACATTTTGTTTAATTCTTGTTATGACACATGGCTAGTATTGAAGAGAAGAAGAAAGGGGAGCATAATTTTGTTGGAGCAAGTTGAAGATTTGAGCTCTCCTCTATTTTCCTCTTTCGTTCAATAAAGTCTTTATTCAGATTATATATATATAAAACAATGCACTCAATTATTAGACCGTCCAAGTCGGCTAATTGGTAGCTGAAACAAATTTAGATTTGTACTCATTGATTGTGCGGCAAAGAAGTTATCATGTCCCATCTTTTATAAAAGTTTCATGTTCTTATATTTTGAGATCTTGTAAGCCAGGTGAGAAAGAAGCTATTCGGTTGGAAGGTTACCCTCAATTTTCTTTCTCATGGTAGACAGTGAGATTTCTTGAAATATATTTTTTTCCATCATTTCCTAAAAACCGAGACAAAAAAATAGTGTCATCAGCACTGTCCAAAAGGCTTATGCTAGCTCAGAGCATCCACATTGGTAGTGCTAAAAATTTAGCTATTTGACACCACAAAAAGTTATTTTATCTGTTTTACCTTTTCACTTTACAAAACATCCAATATTAGTAGTTTTATTTTAGCTTTCAACACAATAAAATAATATAAACACTACAATAAAATAATATGAGATTAAATTCAATAAGGACGGAGTGTAAACCAAAGCCAATAAGGACATGCCACATCATATTTTTACTTAAACTCATTGTAAAATCAATACATCCTAATACACATAATAACATCTCAACAAACAAAAAAACAAAACCTATTTCACATTTCCCTAAAATCTCAATCCCTCTTCAACTCTTGCGTCTCCATCGATTTGTGATGTCTTTTACTTTCACAATGATGTCCGATATATCTCAAGGAGTATATAAAGAATGTCACAATTGAATGAGACAATACTAATTCTAGTTAGAAATACTAGAACAACCAAAAACTAAATGGTTTTTCTCTTGTAACTTCTAATTCTATATTATTTTGCCTCTACACACCTCATAATCTTAATCCTCGAGCCAAATTGACGGTCCTTCTGAGGACATTGTAAAATATGCTATATGAAATAATGATAAAAGTAAGAATAATGTTACTGCTAATGATGATTGTCAAGAAGAAGGGCTCAGATATAGGTATTGGGCCGTGGGCCATGTACAAGGATGTTAGATAGCCCAAGGACAGGTAAATACTAACGAGGGCATACTAATTAATGGGTTGTGAAAGAAGTTTTTCATAAAGAACTGGAAACGTTGTCCGAGGAGAATTGTCTCCCCAGCTAGACAGAGTAGAGGTCAAAGGTCTAACCCTTCATCAAGGACAAGGCAACAAAAAATTGTCCTAGTAAGGATAAACATCAAATAAGGATAAAACAAAAGAGGGTTGGGAAATATCTGAGAAGAAAGCTGCTACCATCACATTAAATACTCTGCATCTAATTCCCTGGCCACATTAATGTGAAAGTGATACCTGAACAGTAATCTTTAGCCTTACAGCTACCCCTAAAGACTTTAGAAAGTATCAAGGCCAGCAATCTGATCTACGTGCGGAGGGCTGAGATGAAAGAAGAAAAGAGGATATAAAGGAGAAAAACCCCATTACAGAGGGATTATCAGATAATCTGTAGAAAAATCACTGTACACTCAAGAACTGTAATTTTAGTTAAGTCTAAGAGAAATATATAAGAACAAATCATCCTTGGACTTGATCGAGGAGAGCTTTTCTTACTTAAACTATTTGTTATATTCTTCCCAACCATAACTAACCTGTTGTGACTACTATCTACTTATCTCATTGAACGTTCATCTTCAGGCCCACTCTCTAACAAATTTATTGTTTTGGGCTCTTTGGACTTTAGGAGCAAATCATGTCCTTACAATGATAATAACAAATAAATGAAGTTAAATAAATAGGGTTCATTACATCTCTGTTTTCACAACGAAGACGGATTAAGATATTAGGGAAACGTGAAATAGGTTTTGTTTTTTTGTTTGTTGAGATGTTATTAGGTATATTAGGATGTATTGATTTTACAATGAGTTTAAGTAAAAGTCTAATGTGACATATCCTTATTGCCTAGTGTAATCCAAAGGGTTTACACCCCGTCTTTATTGAATTTAATCTCAAATAATATATCCACTACAATAAATAACATCACAACCACTACCACTGCAACCGCCACTACCACCGCCATTGCCACCACCACCACAACTGCCACTGCCACCATCACCATCACCGTCATTCGGGTGTCCTTCTAGGACGGTAATTGTAATTTTTACAGAAAAGATTCACAACCCAACCACATAGTTAAACAAATTATAGAAAATATCAATTTTCAAAACTCAAAATCCATCATATTTCTCAAAAACCAATCTAATTCAACACATAAAAACCTCAAATTAGCACCCAAAAAAAAAAAAAAAATCCAACTCTCCATTCACAACCCAAAATCCAATCAAAACTCTCAAAAACTCTCAAAATTTTCCCCAAATATTAGAGGCGAGATGGGTTGGTAGAAAGGGTGGGCAACGAGAACGGTGGTTGGGCATGCGAGAATGGCGGTTAGGCAGGTGAGATCGACAAGATCGACGAGGTCTGATGGAAGTAACGAACAGCAAATGGCTATGGATAGTAAGGAGAGAGGAGCAACAGCAGATATGGGAAATGAGGAGAAATAAAAAAAGAAAAGAAAAAATATTAAAATATTCTGAATATAGTGTGAACACAACATAAAATATATATATATATATATATATGTATATAGGTTTAGCTTTGAGCTACAGTGCACAACCATATATAACTGTGCACTGTAGCAATGTAGGTAAAAATTTTACCTATACTACCACCAATGTAGCACCCTTTTTGTATATGGTGGTGCTAAAAATAGCTTTTTAGTACCACAATTGTGGATGCTGTTATACCTAGCATAACTTTTTGCACCTTCTTTCATATGCTGTTGCAAATCAAAAACAAAGAAAAAAAAACAAAGCCTGGTTCAGTACACTCAATTCTCAAAAACAAAGAAAAAAAAGCAGGGATAAGCCCATATGCCTGTGCCCAATAAAAGATATCTGGTCCTCAAGCCCAACCCAAATTTGGGCCTTTCGGAGATACCAAGTAGTACTAGTACTAAGCCCTTCTGTAAATTATTTTTGGACAGCATCAGAATGAAAACAAAATGAAATCGCATTGATCCAAATAAAAGTATTCCACCATATAATATGTTTATGTCTAGATCTAAATTTTAACTTGTTTTTAGGCTGGGTTCAGGTTACAACCTTGCTTTAATGATAAAATTACAAGGCCCATTGACGCTTATTAAGTTCTTATATGGATATGTATCTTGTGTCTTTCGTGAGAGAATCCTTGTATTGCTGTTATAAATTTCTTATTTTATAATGAAGTTTTCTACTTGTCGTTGCTTTTGGACATAGACATTTTGTTGAAATACATAAATTCTTATGTTCTCTGTATATATTCATTAATTTTGTCTTTACTTTTTTTTTTTTTTTTTTAATTGTGAGTGCTATTTGCATAATAAATGGTATCAAATGAAGGTTAGGATTCAAATTTCTTAGTTATGATAAAGATGAGAAGAAGTTTTGTGCTAAGGAAATTTTTTCTTTTTGGTAAATGCAGATGAAGGATTTCTTAATAGACAAAGATTAGGTATAAAATTAGTTGTAACTTAAGGCTACAAGCTTACTCAATATCTTTTTATTGGAGGTAAATTTTAACAAATCCACCATTGGATTACATTATCTTCTTATGTCCTCCACGATTGCAAAATTTCTAGAAAATTAAAGATCAATAGCTATGTCATAAATAAATTGTTTAAATTGCAAGTTTTTGTAGTTTAAAATTATGCATAAAATATAATCTTATAAATCATATAGTAAATATTATCTGATTGGCACAAAACTTGACATATGTATTAGAAGCGTAAAGAACATGCAATACAATGGTTAGATTTTGGAAATATATAGTAATGTTAATGATATTAAGTAAAGTTGTAACCTTAAGCTACAAGCGTACAACCAATTTTGTAGATAAATTTTGTCATTTCTTAATCCAACAAGGAGTTTAGAAGGCCTTATCTGGGAAGGCAGAGAAGCTTGAAAAGATGAGTGATGAAAACTACAAAGACATGGATGAAGACTACAAGGAGTTGTGCATGAAGAAGCAATTTTATTACTTGCAAATAAGGAAGGCTCAAATCTATTGGAGTATCTCAACATGTGTTATTAGGAGGATCCAAGAGGCTGATTCATTTCCAATTTTGATACCTCCACTCTTCACCTCCCCCTTGCGCACGTATCTAGCCCAATATCTGAGTCAATACATTTTAGCCCATTAATCACCACAATTAAAAAGAATAAAATAGTCTCTCTCCTTTTCAATGTGGGATTAAACATTTTCACTAACTCCTCATCTTCCATATTCACTCCCACATCTTTACATTTATGTTATTACATTTATTCATTTTTATTCATTTAATATTAAAATGCTCCAACATTAGGTTAAATACTAAATTATAAAATTTAGGGTAAACCTTGAGGAGGACGATAAAGAGTTATACTTTTATTAGTATCACTCCTAGCATATTTTTAATTATCCGGTGACTATGTTGATGTTTAAAAATGAGACTTTAGAACTCAAAGAGGCGACTTAGAGACTAGAGGGGAGGGGGGCTAGGTTTTAACTTCAGTGTTCAAATCTGCCGTTGTAAATAGAAATACATTTAAAAACTACCAAAAAAAAAATTTAAGAGAATTCAATGTGCTTTTAAATTACTCCTATAGTTCAAATATAATGACAATTTAGCAAAAGTAACTAGTAACCAAACATGCAAAACTCTTTTATTGTTCTCCTATTGAACATTACAAAATTATATACACTCACATTTTAACTGATGTAGGACATAATCTATTATTTAATTTTGGTATTTTTATGTAAAATTCGTTATTTTAGGTTTATGACATTTATTTCCTTGTTTTTAGATGCTTTTAATGCTTTTTAGGTCAAATTTGGTTTTTGTTATGGTTAGATATTAATTAATATTTATTTTAGAATATATTTTATTATTTTTCAAGTTTTACGGAGCCCTTAAATAGGCCCATAAATTTGTAAACGTTTTTAAAGAGTTTTTAGATGAATAAAAATATAGACTATTGTCTATTGTTTCTCTGGTAGATTCGAGAACCATTTCTCCTTGTGGATTCAAGGACCCTCGTGGATTCAAGGTTTACTGCCAAAAACTAACAATTTACTTTCTGTTCCATCAAAGAGAGTATCGTGTGTGCTTTCTTCAGTCTTCCACAACATCACTAGCAATGGCGAGTATATAAAAAAATCACTATTAAATGAGTTTAACCATAGATGAGTTTAATGTAATTACCCTAATCAAGAACTTCGAAGCGTGATTTTATTTAAGGCTCATTAAGTCAACTATCAAGTGGGATTTCAAGCTTTGCATGAAAAATTAGGATAATTACGGTACACACACTCTAGCGTACACAAAGTACACTCAAGTCACAATTTACATAGTAATAATAAGACTAGAACTGTTGATGCAACTTTTGCCTCAATACTCATGTGGCTAGTTATGATAAGTTGTGCAAAGTCGTGTAAAAAATTGTGGTCCTAATATTTTTGTAATTTACTAGACTTGTGTGTACTATGTGTACACTAAAGTGTGTGTAATAGAGGCCACTAAAAAATTATATGTTATGAACTAGGAAAATAAAATAATAGTTTAATTAATTCGAGACTAGCCTCATCACATGCGCTTTCACGCATGTGAGGAGGCTTTTTTTTTTTTAGTGTCAAAATTTTCCAGAAAAATAAAAGAGAAAGAAGCAACTAAAAATCATATAGAACAATCAAAATCTTATAAGCAATAAAAAGATTTTTTTTTAAAATCACTAAAAGAATTACCTTATAGGAAATGACTACTCCTTCACGCATTAACTTAGGAGTAATTTCAAGTTCCAAAAAAAAACTTAAGGAGTAAGTAATTTCATATGGCTTTTAACGTAATTTCCTAAGTCGATAACATATGGGATGTTGATACCGACTCCAAGTTTTTCAGTGCCCAGAATAAATTTGTAACCCCGACCGAGTGGCGAGCCTCAGCAACTCCGTCTCCAATGGCGGCGACTGAGTCCCCAAACAAGCGCTGCAAAACCCTATCCCCCACCTCAACCTCGAAATCGAAAATCGAAGACGACGACGAACCCAATAATCACCACCACCAAGAAGAGCAACAACAATGGGCGGCCAATTCAGCTTCACCGTGTATGATCTGCTTATCCGACGGTGGAGAATCGATCAGAGGCAAAATCGATTGCTGCGACCATTACTTCTGCTTCCTCTGCATCATGGAGTGGTCCAAGGTCGAGTCCCGCTGCCCCATATGCAAGCGCAGGTTCAGTACCATTCAAAGGCTCTTCAAGGACGCTGTCCAACGCGTTGTCAAGGTCCCACTTCGTGACCAGGTCTGCCCACTCTTCTCTTTCTTTTGTTTATGCCTTTTGATTTTGAAATCCATTCATTGTTTATACAAACTACACAAAACCCAATTGTGTACTCACACTAACTCACATAAAAGACAGTTCTTTTTTTTTCTTTCTTTCAATTATTACAATCTCCTACTAGGAATTATTGCACCTTGTTATTGTTTAATGTGGGATTCCAAAACTAACAAATAAGCTTGGATAAAACACATTGGTCCCTGAACTTTAGGCTTTTACCCGAAACCCGAAGTTTAAAGTGATCGCTTTTAGTCCAGAAAAACTTTTAAGATATCAATTTTAGTGCCTAAAAGTGATTAATTTTAGTGCTTGATGTGTCTATTGGAGTGATGATGTGTCATTTTTTTTAGTTTGGCCAATTCATATAAGGGACTAAAATTGATCACTCTAAACTACTTTATCAAAAATCATAGTTTTACGGTAATTTTTCCCACAAATTTACATTCCACATTGCTAGTTAACATAATAGCTACTTTATCACAATCACAAGCTTGCAACACATGAAAGGAGTAGGTTGAATCCAAAATCCATAGAATATAATTGGATCTATTCCTTTACTATTAATATAACTACCATTATCCATTGCAACAGTCGCCGCATTCATAGAGTTATGACTTGAAATTTTGTAATTCAGCTCTCAACTTCCTCCACTAAATACTACATATGCTCTAACTTATGATAGTAATGGCATTCCACATATTAATATCTTTCCTTGGTCGAAATTTCAATCTTGAATTCTCTCAATCAAAAGTTTTTACATGATACACATTCCCTCAACTTAGATTTGGATTTCACTAAAAATGTCTGAAATTTCAATTTATTTTTTGGCTTCTAAAACGTCTTCATCTTTAAAAGAACTGTTGCATTCTTGAGTGTCTCTTTGCTAACCAACATTATAGTCACCAAGGTATATTATGAAGGAAGGAGTGAGGTTAAAAGCATTTGAGCTTGATCCTCTAAATCTTGTCCTCCATACTCAACAATTGAGTATTCAGTTTATTAAAAGCATTCAGATGATACCTAATATTAGTACCTTCATCCATCAACAGATGATACAAGGCTTTCTTGAATCATCATAATATTATCATACTCAAACATATATATTATTCACTGTTTTCATCTCAAGCTTTTTTGAATCATCATCAGATAGAAAGGCTAGCTCCTTTAGCCCTCCAAACCACATCCTTATCAATCCTTGTTACACCAAGATATCTTTAACAGTGTTTCTCTCTTAAGGAACAAAATTATCTTCCCCATGAAAGGGTTCATTCTTGAACATTGTGCTTGTTATATTTAAGGTCTTCTTCCAACCCTGCTTCTAATCCTAATCAACCTAGCTTTGCTATCAAGTTGTAAAAAAGAAAAAGATATTATGCACAAAACACAAAATTTAAATGGTTTCATCTGTAAAAATCACAAACTTAAGACTCTTAAACCTAAAACCCCAATACCCCAATGGCACACTAACGCACCATACAAAACTTTGTTTTCTAACACTCACATACAAAAAAAAGGCTATTTACCATTTTATTTATTGGAACTATCAAATCTCCCTAATCAACGTGGGATTTTCACTCTTAGGATCTGTTTGGGATCCGCTTATTTTGCTGAAACTAAAAACTTTTTGCTGAAAGTACTATAGATAAAGGTAAAAATTAGCTGACTTTTGAGGATTTAGATAGTTCTGGTGATCAGATGCTTGCTTCTTTTAGTGGGACTCTTTTTTATTGGTCTCGGGCATGGGGACTCACGACTAGTCATTCTCTCTCTTCTTCCTTTAGCTCTCTTTCTCTTTGTAATTAATCTGTTGATTGGTTTTCTTTTTTGTTTTTTCTTTGTTTTCTCCTTCTTATATTCTCTGGGTTTGCTCTATATTCTTCATGCGTAGAGTAGCCATTCGTATATATAACATTCTTACTTATCAAAAAAAAAAAAGTTAGCTGAAATAGTATAGTGGGACTCATGAATATTATTAAAAAGTGCAGTGAGACCTATAAATAGTAACAAAAATAAGCTGAATAGTAAAATAAGTTGGTAAAAATAATTTTTTCCAAACACACACTTAATAGGAATAATTGCATCTCATCGCTTTTATTAATTTGTACTGAGATAACAAAACCAACAAGGTAACTTTTACATCTACAACCTCATAGGTGAAATTCAGCAATTTTTAATCTATTGCAAAGATTGTGATTATGTTGGTTTGACATTACAATTAATCTCTATATTGATTATGCCAAAATACATTTTAAAACACTAAGAAAAGTAAAGAAGATGTGCTCTAATTGATTTTAATTGGGACATTAAAAAAAAAAATTTACCCCATGTCCCTAGGGTATGTTCGTGGAAGAGAAAACCCAATGAAGTGGATTTGAGAAATCAACACAAAATACTCTCTCTCTCTCTCTCTCTCTCTCTCTCTCACACACACACACACACACACAATGTGTCTATGCATGTGCATGTGCATTTTGTGTTAAGATTCTCACAACCCAGTTAGTTTGGGTTATCTTCATCATATACACTTGAACCATCCAAGGTTAGCATTTTTCCAACCTCAGTTATTGGTTCTTTTATTTTATTTTATGTAGAGAATTAGCTAAAATTCTATTAATTTTGGTTGAGATGGCAGAAGCTTTGACACCTATTTGTTTTGTGTAACCAAATAATAATGGGATTATGCAAAATAGAAATAAAAAATAGAAAAGACAATTACAAAGGGAACACAAAGATTTACGTTATTCGGCCTTAGGCCTACATCCATGGATGGCGTCGAGGAGAAAGTTTCACTAACAAATTAAGGATATTACAAAAGCAGTGTCAAGGAATTCTGTCCTACATCACAAAGGCACTCCCACAAAACTGAAACCCCAAATACACCCTAAAAGCTCTCTTACCAAAAACAAGTGATAAGAGAAGCTTGGAATTTCTCTAAGAATCAATGCCACAGCTTAGCTCTATGTTGTGGCACTACTTAATTGGCATAGGCAAAACAACCTTTTATTAGATGATGCTATAGTCTGCTAGCTCTTAGAGTTTTAGAGTAAAACCAAAAGTTGGCTAGGGTATACTGATTAAGAGAAAATCAAAAACAAGGGTTCTAATAGGACTCGGTCAATTAATTGACCAAAGAAAAGCCACCTACATAACAATTTTGATTTCAAAACACATGTGAATTCTTAAATAGAAAAATGTAAGAACAACATATAACCAAAATTACCAAATGACTATATCATATGTATTAATTGTATCATACTTCTAAATCTTCATATAGTTGTGTGTTTATTGGAATCTAATTGGGCCGTACCTATAATCTCAAGCCAAAAATAACTTTTAAAGACTATCACGTATGAGTCCATTGCTTTCTTTGATCTTGAGTGAGGGTGTGCTGACTTAATGTTGTGTGTGGCAAAATTGCAGGATTAGCTCTTCTTTGTTTTTTTTTTTTTTTTTTTTTTTGCCAGTTTTTACTTGGATATAAAACTTATCTGCACCCCAATCTAATATAGCAACTTATGCGTCTTTTGCAGGTTTGCACTCCTTATGGAAACTCAACGTCTGGGCCTCTTGATCCTTATTCACAAATTCAATGTAATGTGTGCCATCAAATGACAGATGATAGTCTTCTATTACTTTGTGATCTTTGTGATTCAGCTTCTCATACATACTGTGTTGGCCTGGGTTTCACTGTACCTGAGGGAGATTGGTTTTGTCATGACTGCACTGTCTGTAGAACTGAACATAACATTAGGGAAAGGGACGATGATAGTGACAATGAAACTGTATTGCCAACAGCTGAGGAACACGTTACTATCTTTGATATGGTACAACACTCAAATAGCCGTATGGTCAACAGAACAGCTACAAGAATCTTTTCAAATACAAATCAGCTGTCACCTTCTGTTGCCCTTGATAGGGGAAACAATGTTGCACAGGGAGTAAATGGGCCTGGGACAAGAAAATTTCAGAATGTTGCTGATAGAGCAACTCAATCAGGTCCAAGAACATTGCAACGTTGTCGAAATGTCCACAGTCGTATACGGGCACTTCGTCAAAATTGGAATGCCTTTCGTAATGGGTCATTGAGCTTTTCCTCCAGTTCACTTAAATCTGGCAATGGAAGTTGTCAAAAACAGAAGACTAGTGCAGTATTGAATGACAGATCAGGTCAACAACATTTGTCGTCTTCGACAAGTAGTCAGCAATCGACAACTGAGGATGGTTCTGCTCAAAGTTCTGGGGACAACAGAGGCTCAGATGATATTGACAAAGCATGGAAAATGATGGTTAGGGCAAAGTCAATGGAACTTGCTCGTGAAAGGACAAGGTCTATTGATCAGGTCACAAAACTTCCTTCTAGCACAGGAAGAGCTTCAAAAGATGCTACTAGTATAAGTTCAAGTTTCCAATTATTTAAACAACCACAATTTGGAGCTAAGGATCTAGGAAGAACTGCAAAGGAGAAGGAAAATAAATATTGTTCCATTGAAAAAGAAAAAGGAAAGTGTCAATTTCCCAAGTTGGAAAAGCAAAAGCAGAGTTGTGTTACTACTAATGAGACCGTAGAATCTAGTGAGGGTCTCAAAACTACTCATCTACCAGGATCCTTTAAATCTTCATTCTCTAGGTATGAAGGGTCTAGTATTAAAGGTGATGTTTGTTATCAAAATGGATCAAGACTGTTACAGAAAAATATAAACGGAGCCTCATCAAATGTCCCTGATGAGCAAAATGGATCTTCTTCTTTGATGGATGTGGTTGGATCGATGTCAAGGGCTTCTGATCCATTTTATGCTAAACTAGAGCTCAGTACATCTTCTCCTGTTAAGGCAGATGTCCCTAAGGAAAGAGTTAGATTGGGAAAGGATTGTACCCATAGCAATGATAGAAAAGACAATGATGCCAAAAGTGAGATCCAATCTCTCGTCAAGCTGAACATGAAGATTCTAAGTAGAGACAAGAAATTAGGTATGATTATCTTTGAATTTATTCTTCTATCTTTATATTTAATTATTTACTGTATATTTTATATTTTATTAATGGTAGAGTCAGTAGCTGATTATGAGGTTACTTGGAGTAATTTAAGTCTATTGTATCCTTATCTGAGGACATTGCTAGGTATTAAATGCACGGTATGGGTTTCATTTTAATGCATCCAGATCTTTTATTACTGATGAAGTTTGTTTTATTGGTCCTTGCAAAACTGAGTCAAGATTCTTCTTGAAGCATATTGCTATCTCTTTGGCATAGAATGTGCTGAATTTGGTATGCCTTATCATAATTAAACAACTGACCTACCCCTTCGGCATTGGCCAGTGCCCCCGACCTTAATGGCCTGTTTGGATGTTTAAAAAATGAGGGGGAGTAGAGTAGAGGGAGGAAGAGTAATCTGATTACCTTGTTTGGAAGTTTTTTAAGGAAAGAGGGGGAAGGGTTTCAACTCCCTCTAACCCCTCATTTTTAATTTCCCCAAATTGGAGAGATTTGGAGGGAGAGTAGAGTAGATAAATTATTGTCCAAGTAAATTCCCTAATTTATCCTTTCTAAATTAATCATAGACCAATGTTGCAAGTCTATTTTCAAATAAAGGTAAATTTGTCTATTTTAATCATTTCCTCTCCTCTCCATCCTAATTTTTAAAACATCCAAACAAGGTGAAGGGAAACCATTCCCCTCTACTCTCCTCCCTCTCTAAACTTCCAAACAGGCCATAAGTATGAAAGAAAAGGAAAGAAATTGGGGGGTAATCAAACAACTGAATAAATAAAATTGTACTTTTTAGCTTGTTGGAAATTGTTTTGTTACCTTTCCAGATTCTGCTTGTAAATTTTAGAAATCATTATGGCCTTTCTGTACTTGCCTGTTTGTATGATGTCAGTTTCATCGGATTGGAACCACTTTTTTGTTATTAGAAAAAGGACGTGTGAATCGAATACAAGAGATTTACTTGAAATTGTTTGCTTATGCAGGAGTTGATGCATTCAAGGAAATTGCAAGGCTTGCCACACATACCATCTTGGCTGCATGCGGTTTAGAGCACCGTAAGTCTGGGGTTCACTTCTTCCCAAGATCAGTGTGCAGCCACATGGAACATATTCAGCAGCTCCACAAGTCCACTTTAATGCCTAATTCTTGCCGAGAATGCTTTTGTACATTTGTAAAAGATGTTGTAGAATCCATTATGTTTGGGAAAGTAGGTTGTGTAAAATCTAGTTGAGATGTCTGCTGCTGAGATGTTCAAAACCTTTTTTTTTTTAATATTTTTATTATTATTTATTTTTAAAGGCGCTTCTCAAGTTGTTAATAGAGCTCCTTCCCACTCATGTAATAGGAACATTGAATTATTTATTTAAAATTATGAAATAAATGGGAGCAGGTATATGAATTGAACTCGACAGCTCTTATAATATGTTCTTAAATCTTGTTCTTGAATTGATCCTTTTTTTGTCTCTTTTGTTCGTTTTGTTTATCAATTATTTAGCATGTGGAGGCCAAGATTATCTTCCCGAAGAAGCACATGCACAACAGACTGCTTTCCAAACATTTCTTTTATAGTTATACATGGACATGTATAGGGGAAAGACCCAACCATGATCTGATAACAATTGTAGCTTCTCTTATAGTTCTACATCCGTACAATTTTCTAGCTTTCACTTCAAAAAAGAATTGAGGCTTTGAAACACTCATAGAAATGCCAGCAATTGTATGGAATTTTGCTTTAGAATAGCTTGCAACTGACAAACTCAAGAAGTTTCAAATTAATCACAATGAATTTTACATAAAGCAGCTAAACGTGGTTCCAAAGGAATCTAGACATGACTGTGTTTGACATCTCTATTGAAAGTTTAACATAATATAAAATAAAATAAAATAAAATAAATTTTTTATTAAAAAAAATACTATTTTTATTTTTATTTTTTTGTCTATAATTATGAGAGTTATTGATAGATTTTTTCCCGGTATAGTCTATGAAACCATCTTTCATCCCATACTCATGGGAGAAGAAGTCAGTGACTCCAAGAACCATTGACAAAATCAAAGCACCCCGCAAAAAACAAGAATAGTTAGAGAGGAACTCAATATACTAGTCTGGCGTTAAATTTCGTAACTCTATTGAAAACAAAATGTACACACTACTCTTTTCTTTCCTTGTCTCCTTTTACAGCTCTTTTTCTCACCACCAAAACACACTATTTCTCCAGAACTCCAGACAGTCCACATGGAGAAGATAATGGGAAAACAACAATATACTTGAAATAAAAGAAAGTAATTGATGTAGTCTTATCTCATTTTCTTCACTAGGCTAATTACCGACGTAAATGAAACCTCTGTGACTAAGAATATCTACAGCTCAGGCTACTTGTACTAACTATAGAATATTTCTTAGAGGAAGTAACATTGTGGAACTTACAAATCCCCATCACCCACTATACCTAAAAACCTTTATTCTTCTTGGAAGATTTGTATGTTACATTAACAGGTAGTCAATCTGTCTCAAAACTGGCATGAAGTCCCAAGCCTCTGTCTTTGTATCTGCCCAGTGGAGCTGGACCTGTGGTTTGCAAATGCAGGGTAAAGAAGTTCCTTGAACTTCTCAAGAAAAAGAATCCATTCCTCTTTGCACATATCAGCAAGCTTCACAAAGCTTGTTGTGTTGGGCAGCTGCTCATTTGCACTTCTTCTGATTCCAGACACAGTACCCGTTCCACTTTGGAGTTGATGGCTTCTTCCACCAACCATGTCAGTTTTTTTTGGAGACTTGGAAGACTTTGGAGTAATTCGAAACAAATCCTGGTTTGGCCAGTCGGTGACATCTACTTCAATCTCTCCAAAATTCTCATCTACCTTAGAGAGCGGGTAATGATCACTTGCACTTTTGGACCCTGAGCAGAATAAACCTTTGTTCAGGAAATCCAATGACATTTGTGGGAAAAGGACACCCTCCAGATCCTCACTATCTATATCAAACATGTAATCTTCTCCACCTTTGGCCTCAAAGACTGACATATCACTGTTTGCTATCATCCTCTTTGCCTCAATGCATACGACCTCAAGCTCACTTGGCTGCTCCTCCTGCCGGCTGAACTCCCTGCTCATCATCTCACCAATCTCAGAAAGACAGAGTCCAAAAGATGCTGCTTCCTTAAGGAATATTGTGCAGAGAACCAGGACCCGCAGGCAAGCCTCCCGAATCATGGGCAGCTCTTTCCGTAGCATGTCAGAATCACAAACTGGATCAAGATTCTTAATATACTCTAGCTCGTCCTCAGAGAAAGGAATAGATGCTTGAGGCCAATGAATCCACTCAAAATATGGGTCCTCCAAGCTCTCTGGCAAGCAAAGGCCATGATCAATTGGAATGAGTTCCATCTGACACAACCCCCCAACCCTATTAAGCTTTTGAACCAAAAGATTTCCCGCATGCCTGTCAGTGTTAAAGATCCTAATATCTAATATCCCTATTCTATGTACAGTGGCAACAGGAAAGCTTGAGGGTCCATGGTCACTGGCATCAAAATCATGAGGAATGAATTGCTGGAGAGATGCAATCTTGCTAACATTTTTCCTACTCTGAAAGTTGTTTCCATTCACATCATCATTCACATTAAAGATTGAGTGTGTAATCTTTACAAGAACAGTTGGAGGTACATTGGCAAATTGATCATAATCCAAAAGGTAGGCTGCAACTTCTCGAAATCCTGTTTCCCCAACCCGCACTGAAGGTTTCAGGCCAGGTTGCCCAAGAGCTTTTCCTACAAATCCCTTTGGGTTGTTTGGTGCAAAAGGCTCCTCATCTGTAGGCTTAACAATGGCAACACTCTCACCTCTGCTATTTCTAAAATAATAAGCACCACCAAGCCCACCATGAACAGGGATTGGATCAACACCATTCTTGATCGCTTTCATAATGACCTTAACCAGTTCCTTAGTTCTAGCACAGTGACTTGAACACCCTAATATCTCAATAGGACCACTCTGATCTCGCTGTTGGAGATTTCTTCCAGTTGGTGAGAGACACGGAGTTGATAAGCTTCTGTGCATGACATTCTTAGTTAGAAGAAGTTGGGAATCATTCTGAATGGCACTGAGGTCATTCTTTAATATGACATCCCCAAATGTCAAAGATCTCTCATCGGTAGGAACATTGAGGGCAAGCTGCAACCTTCTTTTCACCGTATGGGCATTATCACTCCTATCCAGATCCATTCCCAAGACGCAGCCAGTCTCAGTCTGCACAAAGACACGCCTTCTCCTCCTAACAGGTGTTCCTCTAACGTTCCCATAGCACTCACAATTGCTTGAGCCACTAGAAACTGCAACAGCCATCTGAGTATGAACAAGACCATCCAACTTATGAGACATGGGATGAAGAAGTCCCGTAACTCACAAGCTTGGTAATAAAATGCGACGGCAGCATACAAACTCTCCTCTCTCTCAAGCAGATGCCAAACTCAATCCTTGACACCGACGAATGGAAGAGAAACGCGGCTGTCAAACAATCATCACCTAACCTAGCATTATCCAAATTTCCCCCCCAAAATCTGTTTACATAGTAAACAAGAGAAGAGAAATATAGCAGTGTCGCTACATTGGGGACCCCATCTAATACCACTGAATCATTCGGAAGAACTAAAATCTGAAAAAGAATAAGATACATTAGGGTAGGCACAGGAGGCACCATCACATGATGAATTATGAAGCAGCTACTCTCTTTTTCTTTTTTCTTTTTTCTTTTTTAAACAATAATTATGAAGCAGCTACTTCTAATCAAAATTATATTAACAGATATATTATAAGTTTATAACTCTTCCGCAGCACAAATTATTCATCAATTTCAAGAAAATGACAAAAAAAATATTTCAATATAACTGTAACTTTTCAAAACCAAATTAAAGAGAAATATACAAAATAGAAATTCCAAAAAAGAAACACTCTCAATATCACCCATTTGTACCAGTGTCGTACCAACTGAGCGATGTTATAATTTATTAAAAATTTCTTGTATCCCCATGTCATACCCGAACCCGTGTCCGTGCTTCCTAGCCATTACGGTAAGCTTTAATCATTTTAAAATTTTACCGCTACCTCAATTCATTAGAAGTACTCTTAATTTCTAGAAATTTCAAACTCCCACACACAGACACATCCTCTAAAAATAGCAATTACATAAGTAATGAACAAAGTGAAGCTGAAATAAATAACTAATGCGATTCTTTTTTTTTTTTTTTTAGGGGAAATTAATGCAATTCTTAATCAGGACAGCTATAAAGATTAACACAGCAGCATGCAATTAAAAATTAAAATTAAATAAATAAAAAAAGAAAAAAGAGAATACGTATTGAAGAAAACAGAAGCGATCACATAACCTAACTTTTTTTTTTTTGCTACTAATTTCTTTCTCAGTCTGTTTGATTGCCGAGAAAATGGAAAAAGAATTCCAGGAATCGCATAGTGATGCCGCTTTAAACCTTAAATCTTGGAAAAATGAAAGAAGTCGGCTTAATTCACTTGAGTTAAATTGCTTTTTCTTTTTCTTTTCTTTTTCCATACATTTAGAAATTTTGTTTACAAGTTTCGTCGTCTTCTTTTTCGCGCACTTTCAAACCAACCAAACAGAGCATTAAGCAATGCAGAAAAAAGAGAAAATGCGGTTTCAAAGTTCAGAAACAGAGGCTTTTTTACACAAATCGAGATTCAAAATTCGAAAATATTGATTTTTGGGAACTTCGATTGAAGAAGAAGAAGAAGGAAAAGCTCACCGAAGATCAGAGTCTCAGAGAGATCACCGCCGTAGAAGGGAGGAGGAGAAGAAAGTCAAACAAATGAACGGCTAGGCTTGGAGTTGAAAAGGAGATTCAACGGCTGTGATGAATCCATCATCAATCTTTGTTTCGTAATAACTCTGCTGCCTCTTCTCTCCAAGCCCAACGCCCCTCTCTCGCTCTCTCTCTCTTTCTCACTCTCTCTCTATTTTAACTTCTTTACTTACAAAATGAGTAACCATGGTTAGCTATTATATATACTACATATGATGGTTACTTCTTGGAAATTACTAGAAAGACCTGAGATTGACTGCTTTTGATTTTGACTCATAATGATTTACAGAACATATTTCAATATTTTTTTAATTAAAAAAAAAAAAACTAATTTTGCATTTGATTTGAATAGTGTTTATTACACATGAAAATTACTTTAAAAATGTGACTTGAAGTCATGATTTTTAATTTAGAAATCGCGACTTACAATCTTCGAGTGTGTAAATGTGTGTAAGAACTATTTCATTTTATCACACAGTTTCAAAATTTAGATTTATTCTTTTAACGCGAGATATCATTTGAATTTGTTTCTTTGCGTGAAAGCATTATGCCTAGCTTTTCATTACCTATCAAATTAACATCCCATCGACACCCTCTATGGTTATATTTGTTTTTATTTTTAAACTTTTTATGTTTATACTTGTTAGATTTTGCCTCCTCTATGTTTGGAATAGTTTTGATTTTGCATGCTTTATGTTTGGGTTTGTTTTGATTAATTTTGAATTTAGCGAATAATTAGGCAAAGTTCATTGACAAAAATGAAGTAAATCCAAATATTATCTAATGTTAGGGATGCGGATCAAAATTTAGAAACTTTAAAATGAGCAAAATTTAAATTATTTAAACTTTAAGGGTATAATTTGTAACTTAGTCCTTTAAAAAAAAACTAAATTACACCCTTAATCTTTAGGGTAATTTTCATTTTATAGGCAAAGCTTTCAAAATTCTAATTGGCTCCTATTTGAAAAAATAATTTCATCCATTTCCGTTAATGAAATGGTCATTAGGTGCCGCGTTATCTCAAAACAACGACATTAAAACTACATCATTTTGTAAGAGTCAATAAAAAAGTTATTTTTCTCTTTTCCTTTTTTCTTTCCACTTTACTTTTTTTGCCTTTCTCTCGTCTCTCTTAGATCTTACTCTCTCATATCTGATTCACTCTGTCAAATCTCAGCCTTAATGAGACTATGAGAAGTTATGAAATGCGGAAAAAGATTTAGAGAAGAACAACCGGTTGGGGTTTATTCATCCCAAAATTGTTCATTCTAGAAAATGCTGAAAAGAAAAGACAATATTTTATTTTGGGATTTATTCTTATTTTTAAAATTTTTTAAAGTTATTTAAGTACATGGGATAATTAAATTGATGTGGCATATATGGACCAATAAGCATACATAACAGGCTTAGGTTGCTTTTAACATATATACATTAGCACGGGGCAAAAACAGAAGGGCTTTTTTTTCCAACCGGTCTTTAAGAACATTCACATCAATTCATGTATAATAGAAAAATGTGTAAAATTTGGATAATTTTCCCTAAAAATGACCTACATCAGTTTGTGTATAATTGTATAAATTTACAAGTTTACTTCAGTAACTGTGTAAATTTACACAAATACTATTCATTTTGTATTTAGTTGTTTATTCTATCTTTACTTATCTCAATGATGAAAGAAGGGAATGGATAATAGTTGTTGTGTGTGAAGAAAGAGAAACAATTTTAAAAATCAAGAAAATTTGATATTTTAATAAAATATAGTGTAAAATAGAAAATCTGATATGAGATGTTTTTAAAAGTGAATATGTAAAATAAACAGGAATTTTTACACGAATACGAATGCAAATGCTCTAATATTGTAAAAATGATTCAAAATTGTGGAACTTTAGGAGATTTCCTCACTTTAAGTGAGCGTTTGGATACAGATGATTTCTCTCGACATTTGTGTCTAGTGCCTGTCAATGGGTCTTGTGCACTGTTCACGGGACCCACAAACCTCTTTTTTAGCAAATTTTTCATTAAAAATAGGTCTTACGGCACTATTCACATATTTAAAAATTATTTTGTTACAGTGTTTTCAATTTTCAGTTTTTAACAATAAGAAATATTCAAACAGACCTTAAGTGTAATTTTCAATTTATAATTAAAAAAAGGTATAATTAGTAATTTAATCTCTCTTCTTCTTCTTCTTCTTCTTCTTCTTCTTCTTTTTTTTTGAAAAATGAACTTGATTTTGTTTCGTCTTTTACTCCTTTTTTTTTATTTGTTTATTTATTTTTTTCCAATCTGGGTTCAACGTATTTCTATACAGTTTTAGATAGGGTAGAGGAGGAAGGTCGAACCCGTAACACAAGACTTAAGAGACAGTGGAGGGTATAGGTGCAATATATCGTACTGAAGTGGAAGCCAATTGACAATTTGCCAATTTCAATATATTTCATTTTCTCTTTTTTAATTTATAATTTACTAAGACGAAGCTTGTGAGAAAAACTAATTTTGAGAATAGTATTTGCAAAAAAGGTGGAAGAATAACTGTATATATTTTTTTTCTTGTTGATAAAACTGTATTCTATATTGAACTATACGAAATTTTTTTACAAGAGAGGCCTATTTATATAGGCACATAATATGAGTAATAATATGAGTACTGTACAATAATAACTAATAAGAGTACAAAGCTGCCAGTAAAATACAATGAGTCTAAACGCAAACAGACCTATCTAATGTGATGTGCTTTTTTTCTTCTATTTGTAGATGCAAGCTTAGGCAACTTCTTTAGTTTGGTCATATTTGAAATTTTGGGAAAGACATGAATTGTACATCGAATTTGCATTATTGTCTCAAAAGTATCAAAAAGTTAGGTTTTTTGATTGGAGTCTTGGAGAGTTTTGACATTTTTTGTTGGTAGGGAACTGATGGGATTTTCTATTCTGGGCAGTGAGTGTTGAGAGATTGAGAAGAAATTAAATACAAAACACAGGAAGAAAATTGAAAAATCTATCAAAAATGTGGATTCAACCAAAGAAAAATTCTTAGTTTACATTGTAAGATTTACATTAATAGTACAATGTAAACCTATAATTATCTACGCTTCTATGAGAAAATGCTTTTAACGATGTGTTACAATGGTTATAGCGTTATAAACAACTTCGTAGATCTCACATAATTTGTGCTAACCTTAGATGATAAAAATGGACAATCTGATCATCACCACCAATGCAGTACATGCTGAATCTGAAGGTTAAGGGTAAGCAACACAGTTCTCAGTTGGCCAACCGAACCAAATAAGTTTTACTTCATTTCATAACCTACCTTAAGTTCCAAGACATATCATTAATTTGGTCCAGTTTGGTTTCTTAGATATCTTTTGCTAGTGAATATATACCTAACCTTAAAGTTCCAAACAAACATCATTTGCTCCAACTTCGGTGTTTTTGATATCATTTGCTAGGGAATACCTACCATTATACCGACATAACAACCAGTAAACCATGTGCTTGTGCTATACTGTACCCCCTTCAGTTCCAAACAAACATCATTTGCTATTTTGCTCCAACTTCGGTTTTTGAAATCATTTGCGCTAAGTATAACCATGTGCTACTGCGTGAATGCATCATTATTATTCAAGGTTCCATGATTCCATCATTCAAACCGTGTTTTATCTCCCTGCTACAAAGAGGGAAATTTGCTATGCTTGATCATTATCTTGAAGACTTGGTGATCAAGGATAAAACATAATACAAATTTTAGGCAGCCAGCTCTAATCATACGAGGATTCTTGTATTAGTGTCTTTCAACTTCACTCCTATGCTTATTCTATAGTGATCAATTTAGTCTTTTTGTTACCTTTTTCTTCATTTCTGACTTTTTTTCCAATTCCATACAATTATTCTTCATGTTGAGCAAATTAGTCAAGAAAGTGACTACCATTTTCATTCTTATTCGTGAAGGAAATGGTGGGGCAGGGAAGAGATCAAGTGACAGTTAGATGTGTTAAATATTGGGTTTGATATATCAGTAGATGACGATTAGGTTTGATTTCGAATCTTCCCATGTTTTAAAAGAGCATCTCACTCTTTATCATCAAAACTTTGTAGTTGCATATATATAATATAGTTAAAACCCTATATAATATATTATCTTATTCGGATAAATTAGGGTATACAATTTTGAACAATATATACCATCTAGTAGTTCCATACTTTATTCTTCTTCTCATAACCTCTTATCTAAATTAATTTGATATGTGCAAAGAGGCTCAAGTGGTACTTTTTCTATTATTTTCAAGTTATAACAAAGAAGTTAAGGCCTCCTCCAACTATCAAATTAAAAAGAATTTAATGTGATTTGTTGTTGTAGCTAGCACAGTGAAGAAATGAATTGTTAATTCTTCCGTAGGTGTAGTAGTAAGTGAGAATTGGACTGTTAATAAAAGAAAAGAAGGTTTAATAAAATAGAAGAGGAAGATTTGCGTATGAACAATAATGGAATTAGGAGGGGATGGATTAAAAGAAATTCACCATTAAATAATAAGAAATATACTAAGATTTAATACTAAATTAATATATGATCATCTAAACTAGTAATCTAGTATATATTAAATATTAACAAAACATAAATTAAAGAAAATATATAAAATAATAATTTCTTAGCATATTTATATTTAATCATCTATTAAAATGAAATTCAATTTCAAATCTAGAAAATCATCAACATGTCATCTAGAATAGATGCATGTGCTTATTTTGTATAAAATAGAGGATGCTTTACAAGAAATCATGCGAAATAGGTTAGATTCTTAAAATCCATATTTGAGTAGTTCTAATATGAATTTTCATGATTGTATATAAAATGAGTTCATCCAAGATGTAGAATATTCAACATCTTGAACTTGTATATATATCATAAATATTCTCGTGCATTTTCATACAATTTTGTTGACGTCCATGCAATTCTTAGATTAGATTGCATCACATATTTTTATTTATTGGTTATTTATATTTAATATGTCATTAACTTATAAGTATATTTTACATACAATACTTTTCTTCTTTCATTAATATATTTTCTATCTATTACCTCAAAAAAAAAAAAAAAAAAACTTATTTGGTTCATGACTAACGTGTCTGTATGTATTAGGCATTAGCTTGTTGGAAATTACTCTCAATTATGCCAACATTACATGCATAATGCATTGAGTAATTTGTAAGCTTTCTATTTTTTATAGCGTGATTATATGATAAGATTTTTTTTTTTTTTTTGGGTAAACAATTTTATGATAAGATATGTGAACTTGTTTATATTGACCATTGTGTAGTTGGAGACCAACCTTTTAGGTTAGGCGGATGAATGATTAATACCTTTTCACCCGATTACTTAGGCCCCATACTTAGTTTATAGGGTGTAGATTAGGTCTTTTCATATAATTATCCGTTTTTATTTTAACTTAGATGTAAGACAAAAATGAAACCGTGTAAATTTTTTTCTTAGATTGTGTCTAGCTAGGACCAAAGTGTTGTAATTTACTAGTACATGTTGACAGTTTGTGTAATTTTCAAATTTATCAATAAAATTTATGTTTTAAGTATAGTGTCAGAAGTTTGTGTCCAAAATTTATCAGCCTACTACAGATCGGAACCCCTTTCAAGCCCGTGGCTCTTTGCATGGTAGAGGCTAGCTCGAAATACTGGGGCCACTCCCAGTACGAGGATGCCCAAAACTCGTCTAAAATTGCAGCATTTTAAGATTGGATTTTGATGTTTGAATGTGAATATAATAGATTGGCTCGTATTTGTTTGCCATGCAGATCAACAAGCTGCATAGTAGTTTTGAAAAGATGGCATATAAATTATAATAGAAGAATAAGAACCAAAGATTTTTTTTTATTCAGCAAAAAAGAAATTTCATACACAAATGGAATGATTTCTCTTTAAAATTTTAAGCCTACTAGCTAGTTCGAGGATGGCAAGGAGTTAAATTCCCTTTTTTTTTTAATTTATTTTATTTTGCTGAAATTTTTTTATTATATTTTGGGTTGGTACTTGGTAGGAGTTCACAAATTCGTTTCTTTGTTAATTTGGACTCTAACTGGACTCTTGAAAACCTATGGCGGGCTTACCGGGCTACGGCCCATCCAACTTGTGGACTTGTGGTCATTTCAAGCGGAGATTAGACAAAAATCTGAACTCGACCAACAAAAAAGAAAAAGGTACCAATTCTGAAAATATATACTTTTTAATAAAGCTGGAGATTAAAGCAATTCGATAGCTCACACCAAATAATAATTTTTATTATGCAAATTATCAGAACGTAAATATAAATTATAATGGTCCAAAATTTATCGAGATGGCCCTTTTAGTTTTGAACTTCAATTGAAATTTTTGAAATTAATTAGATCTGGAAGAGTTTTGAATCACACAAGAGTGACGGTCTTACAGGATTGCAACATCATATCGACCCTACCCTAAAATTAGATACCTTTGATATTATAAAGCGTGTTGACTTACTCTAAGCAGCAAAAATATAATAAAATTCAAGTATCCTTCTTTTCTTATAGAATATATGGTGTATCGAGCATATGTAATGTCCTTTTCGCATAAAGATTCACCTTTATATAGAGATATGTTAAACATGTTTTCATTACACCATATATATATATATATATATATATTTGCTTTCGTAAGCTAATGGTAAAACTTACCAGACTTAATATCATCAATTTAGTGACGTAGACTCCAAAAATATATGGTATCATCTCATATAACGGTTACGTACCTATCTAAATGTAATTTACATTGACACTAACTTTTTCGAGAAAAATCTCATTAAGAAAAAAAATAAAACTCTATACACCCAATATGTTTATCTTAACGAGACTGATTTATGGATGAGGAGGGTACATGTTTGCTTCTTGGTTAGGGCACTGCATGGTCAAGTCATGGATTATTTTCTAGTAGTTGGAACATTGAGGCTATATGTTTTCCTAGAAGATTCTTACTAAGAAAAAGTGAATCCACTGAATTATACACCCAATAGATCACATCTCATAGAAACTGATTAATGACTGAGGAGGGCACGTGTTACCTCTTCTTTATGGCACTCCATGATCAAATTATGGATTTTCTTGTAGTTGGAATGGATTGCCGTATCTTTTGGCTTGATTTTATGGTTGGGCTAAAACAATTTGTCATGGAGAATCTATCATGTCCTCCCTGCCCACATGGTTGATGTGATTTATATTTCTCTTTGCAAATCCGACTAAGAAAATTTTGTTTCTTGTTAGGCTAAATCTAACAAGGATCTATGATATGTGAAAATACGTGGAAAAAGGAAAATCAGAGTACAAACAAACACACAAAAATATCATTGCAGTGGTAGTTGTTAATTGTTATAGTAATCTAGGGATGTCATCCAGAGAAAAATGTCAAAGGAACAAGAAAAAGTCCTTGATTTTCATCTCACAAGGGGCAACCAGTCCACAATTCGATTTTTCAAAGAAGTACCTTCTTTAGTACTACATTCATTAAAGTTTATTTTCTATGAAGATCAGTTCCTTGGTTTGACATAGTGCCAATTGATTATAGCATAAGTAAGTGCACGGTCTATTTTCAAATATGCCAAGCAAAAAAGAACGCGTTTGTAATATTTGTGGGATAGTCTTTGAAGTTTGGACAAGCATCAGATTTCTAATTTATAACTCTACAGATTGAGATTCGAAGTTAGTCTCCTTAAGTTATTACTTCCATTTCTCCCACCTGTCTTGCACTGAGCAATTACTCACCACTCAGAACTCTCACCCTTGGTTAAAACTTAAAAAGTACTTTGGTGCACCTTGCCAAATTTTCAAGTAAAGGTAGAAATTGAGTTGCTCTTCAAAGTTGGTAGAATGTCACATTGTGCTTTCTCTAAATCTCATCAGAACTGGAATATTTGATAGTACTTGGGCTTCAAGTTAGAGATTGTGCCACCTCTAAACACTAACACGAGCAAATTTGGGCTTTAATTAGGTCACATGCTAGGTTACTAGTACTAGCCCCATCTCAAATGGCTCAACCAAATGCCTCAATCATTGATGTTTAATGATACAACACAAACTTGAAACTTTGTTCTCACAGCTGAGTCCAATTTCAAAGCCCAAAAGCATCCAAGAAAAGCACTGAAAACATGGGGGGAACATATGCCATCAAAATGGACCATACTGTGGTCCTATTAAAAGGAACCCAAATGGGCCCAAAAGGGCTTAAAATGCTCCTCCCCCAAAGAAAATTGAAAGCCTATAGTCATTAGGACCGGTAATACACCTTTCTCCGAATCTTGGTTTTGCAAAATGACAGACTGGGACACACGTCACCTCTTTAGTGGGGCCACGTTGCAACAACCAGGGCCAGCCAAAAAGTGCACGCGGGATAGCACGTGAGTGTGCCACGTCAGCAAGAAAGAAAGAAAGAAACAACCCCTTCTTCCTTCCTCTCTCTTTCAGATTTCGATGACCCATAAACGACAGGTCACTTTGAGAAGAAGGGGGCACGTGCCCCCACTAAGTTTTGCTTTTCCTTTCTTTTCTTTTCTTTTCTGGGGGTTTTAATCAGTGGGTCCCATCTCACACACCCACGTGACACCGTCACGAGAAAGCGAGAGCCGCACCGTCTTGCCTTGCAGCACGTGCTCTCACGTACCCCATTTGGTCCTATTATAAACACACCCAATCATCTTTGCCCATACTTTTGTTTTTTTTTTTTTTTTTTATTATTATTATACTTCCAAAACTGTCCCCAATTCCATAAAAAAAGAAAATTACTAGTAATAATGAATGAAGTATAGCTATCCATTATAGATTTATAGGTAGTCAGGATTGCTGCCCAGTAGGTTAAATGAGGGAATCGGATGCAATCCAATTTTATGAATTTTCTTTTTTGTCCAGAAGTCTTATCTAAGATTCAAGTGGGGATAAATAAACTATTGACATCAAATAAATAGATTTCTCTTTCGTATTATAACACAAGTGAAAATCCACTAGTTTCAATTTGAGAGACAACTAAACCAGTAACTATTGCTGACGTTCTCCAGATAGATAAATAGTAAATATTAGCTATTGATTGTTGTAATGAATAGTGTATTTGGTGAAACACTTTACATTTTGATATCTACAGCATCTCCAAGACTCCAACTGCCTATGAATTTTTTAAACCCAAATTTGGAGAGAAAACCTCACATTTTTTCTTCTTCCTGGAGAGAAAACCCAAATTTGGGTTGAAATGTGCATTTGCGTTTCAGTTTTTTTTTTTTTTTTAGCCGCATTCTTTGACTTTTTTTTCGTAAATAGTATATACTGTACACTGTTTACAGAGCCACAAATTTCACTTTTTAACAATTTTTTTCTTAAAAATAGGTCACACGGTATTATTCACATATTTAAAAATTATTTTGCTATAGTATTTTTCATTTTTCAGTTTTTAGTTTTCAGCTGTATCCAAACAGACCCTTAGTTAAATTTGGTACAAAAAATTATTTGAACCAAGCCATTTGCCAATACTCTATATCACACTCAATATTTATTTATGGATAAAATACAAAACTGACATTTTAAGTTTCTTCAGATTTCATTTTCAGTTTTCTAATTTTGCTTTTGTTTATTTCAGTTCTCAACTTTCAAGTTTATTCAACTAAGACTTTTCTATCAACTTTTGTTATATGCTGTTGTTAATTTTTCAAGTTTATATATTTTTCTTCAAATTTTTTAAATTAAAAAAAATTCAATTAATGATCGAAAAATATTTTCCAGATTTTTTTTTTCAAAAATTTTTAACAAAAGTTAACAGAAATGCCTTAATTGAATAAATTTGAAATTTAGAGGACTGAAATAAAATCTAAAGAAAGTTAGAGGGTCAATTTTGTATTTTAGCCTTTATTTATCTATTCTATTTAAATATTATTTTTCCTCCTTCCTTGCAGTCCTCCATACTTAACTCATTTTGGCCAAGACACCATAGAAACACACAAAGCCACCTGACCCAGCCAGACAAGCACACTCCACTCCACCACAAATACTCGTACTTAAGCTAAAATCACCATCGGCTAAGAGTTCACAAAACCAAACCACCACCTAACCTAGCCATAAACTACGGATTTGTGTATGAGAGAGGGGGTCATTGGCATATGAACAGTACTCAATATTAGTATTGAGGTACTATTCATATGTTATTACTATGCATTGGCTTGTTAAGTATGATATGAGTCATTTTGGGTTGATTTGGTAAATATTTTGTTAAAAAAAAAAAAAACATATGGTTATTTTGATGCTGATGCTAATGCTTTTACTTTTTTAAATACACTTTCCAATAAATTTTTCTAAGATAGAGAGGGTTGGGTGTGTGAGAAAGAAGACATTTTTTTTTTTGTGTGTGAGAAAAATGATCAAATATTTTAATCACAAAAATGTGTTTAGAGAAGCTACAGTGCTCTCCATACTAAGCTAAGAGAGTTATTGTAGCTCATCCAAAAAAATTTCCAAAGATAGAGAGACGGTTAGAGCTTAATTTTGAGGGTTTACTATTTGAAATAAAGAGGATTTTATTTTGCTTAGTCTATTGAAAATGCTCTAAGCAAGGGCTTCAAGCCCCTAGTATTGTAGAGGATTGAACTAAGTGTTGACAACATGGCGAACGGAACTTATCGAAGTCATCAAAATTCAACAACGACAAGTTACCATTATTTGGATTGAGTAGGACTAAGGAAGCCCACCTCGGCACCTTGCTAGTCTCACCACATTAATTGATTCCTTAGGGGAAAAAACCATAGTTGTGCAAAATAGTAGTAATCTCATATTAATTGCACTCAAAAATCATCAAATCAATAAAATTATTAAAAAAAAAAAAAAGAAAAAAAGAAAGAAAGAAGAAGCTATGCTTTAGGGCATGACATGGGATTGAGAGGAAGGTGCAATTTGCAAGTATAAAAGTCATCAGACATGAAGGAGTGATTTTAACATACCAGATAATTAGAATATTATTCTAAAAATCCTAAACTCATTTTATCATCAGATAGTCACTATTCACTAGTGAACCCTACGAGGACGAACCAATTTCACAACTAGCTTTGTTAGTGTCTATATATACAAAAGCCAATGAAACATCTTGATTTCCATGGTCTTCCCCACTTAAAGAATCCCACCTCCCATAAGTATCTATGTTTATTGGATGTTGGGATTACGAAGTTAAAAATTAAAGAACCCAAAACTTTAATGGCTTAAAGGCATAAATGAATTTGCTATCTTTATGACAATATTTCCCACATTCAAAAAGTTTGTTATAGGGTTACAAGTAAATTAGTTTTCAAGATATAACTAAACCAGAATTCTTCAAACATAATAAATGGAGAATTGTATGAAATCCTCTCTAATGTTGAAAAAATCTGTTTAAAAAATGAATATGAAAAATATATTTATAGACAATGAAAAGTAGCATTTGAAAAGGTACTTTTGGAAAGTCATTTTAGTTGGTATAAGCACTAAAATTCATATTGTGATGTGATTGTTATTATTCATTAGAGATAGAAAATGTGATCTCATTCCCTCTTTTCTTTTTTTTTTTCTTTTTTTTTTTTGAAAAATTATGTAGATTCTATACTTTTTATAATTGTCACTTTATAGTGAAACTGCCCTTGCTTGAGCAAGCTTTATGAACTCACTTAAGTGTCTGTTGAGCAGACATCCTAGCTTGCTTGTATCCATTCATTCTCGCTTGTACTTCTACATATCCTTCCTTGAACCTCGATCGAGCAAGCTCAACCAAATGACGATCGACAGTATGTATTTGCCAATTTGTCCATTTAGTTTCCAATCACATTCTAGTTGCACTAGCCTTGCTTGAGCGAACCACTAAAACTTTGTTTTTAATTTAAATTTTTTTCTCTTCATTCTATTACTTTCAAAGTAAGATTACTCAAATAAATTATAACCTACACTTGTGTGTGTGTGTATATATATATATCACATCAAATGTACCCATCCTCCTTCTCATAGTGTGTGAGTAACACATACTTTTTAACTTTACACATTGTGATAGGAAAAAGTATCGTATTTATCGGGGATATAAACACCCTTCTTATGTGAAGATAGATTCTACAAGCACATGATTCACTTCGTGTTAAAGGGCATTACATGTGTGCAATGCACCAAATAAATTCTCGTGTTAAGGAGATACATATAAGCGCGGCGTTACTTATGTTCAGGGGTTTCAAATGAACCCCTCACTTGATAAAAAATATTATATGTATAAAATATTATTTTATTAGTTTGATTTTACTTTAAATATATTTTGCACACCCTAAATTAAATCTTGCACACTTTGACATAGATCAATTCAGCCCAATACTAAACAACCACACAAATCAATCCATCCAAAAACCAACTAACAACATAAATCACAGATTTCTCTATCATGAATCTCTTTTCTCTATCTAACTATTGGTATCTTTGGGTCAATAATTAATACAGTGCATGTGGGTTGAGTTTTGTCATTCAATTTAAAATATTTTTATAAAACAATGAAAATTACATAAAAATTATATAAAAAAAAATGTTATACAAACTTTACGAAATAGAATGATTACACTACTCACATTGACAATAGATAATGAAAACTCATAATGACGTCAAAATATGAAAACTTATAAACGAAAATAGTAAATTGTCATGCATTTGCGTGACTTTTATTTTTAGCTAACTCGATATATTCAAATTCTTTTTTGTTAAATTTTGTTTAATTTAAATTTCTTAATGATCCCCTGAGAAGAAATCCTTAAACTGCCATTGGATACATAACATAATTATCGCTAAAAAAAAGTTACATTGTGATAGGAAAAAGTATTGTATGTATCAATGAAGATAGATTCTACAAGTGAGGGACTGAGAGGACAATACATCTATGCAATGCACCAAATAAATTCTATTGTTAAAGACCAAATAAATTCTACTGTTAAAGAGATGCATAACATAATTATCACTAGTACTAGTATTGACATAGGTAACAGGTTGACCCGTAACCTCCTTCCATTTTCAAACCTCGTTGTGCACCCTGTCCCTTAATAATTAACATAGTCTTCCATATCCACGCAAAATAATCCTAGATCCCTCCCCATGGCTTTGTGTTGCATAAAAGTCTTATTACCTTACTGTGCAAGACTTAACTGAATACATGCATAACTTGACCTGTTGACCTAATTGATCCCTTATAAAGATAGACATAGCTACAGAAGAGTTTTGTACCCTTTGACTTTTAATCTTTGACAATATATATGTTCTTAGGTCATATTAATTTGCGATTCTAAAAAAAAGTTACATTAATTTGCAAATTTAAAATTAAAAAATTGAAGAATAATTACAAATATGAGTTAATTACTGGATATGAGAATTTAAACTCAAAAGTTGTAAAAAAAAAAAAAATAGTTAGTAAAATTGCATTACAAATCTTTTATGAAATGATTTGAATAACATATAAACTATTTGATTAACATATAAACTATTTGATTTGATAATTTAAAGTCAAGGAAGTTCAAGAATAATTGCTAGCATTGCTAATTTAATAGTAAAGGATAGATTTGGGTTCTAACAATTTATAACCAATAAAATTACGTACTCATCCTATGAATTTGAAATTACATCTTACGGTTATCATTTTAAATTCACATATTAACAAGATTTCACTCAATTGATTAATTCCATCAGAAGACAAAATTTGCATAAAAAATTCAAATCTAAATTCTTTTCTTCAAATATTCCTACCATGTAGCGGCTTAACATGTATATTATTGTCTCGCTTAATAACTTTCCAAAGTATTTCATTCCTAACACAATTGTCCACCGGTCTAGCATATGAGTGAAACATAAATTAAGAGTATTAAATTTGGAATTTTTTTTTTTAAAAAATTTAAGAAATGAACAATTATGCGGCTATTGAATATATTAGTGATGTGGGCATTCGGATAGCCTTGTCAAAAAATTACATTATCTTCGTATATTTTTCATTCTTGCAAAATTTCAAGTGATCAAAAATTAATAGTCATGTTATTATCAATCGTTTAAATTCAAGTTTTTGTAATTTAAAATAATGTATAGAAGATGATTTTATGGATCAAATGGTAAATAACATCTAATTGACATAAAAATTGCCATACATGTTAAAAAAATATAGAACACTAGCCTTTAAGCATGCACATTGCACATGCTCAGATGTCCTTCTATTTTTTTTTATAAATGTAAATAATTAGCATCTATTATAATTTGGATTTTTTTTTTCAAACAAATAAAAAGGATAAGCTTTAGAGATAAACAGAACATGTATTTGAAAGTGGTGTAGTGATATAGAGAAAAATTTGGGTAGAAAAAAATAAGATGAACGTGAGGGGAAAAGAATGCTAAATTTTAGGTGTTTTACTTTTACTCGGATGAAAAGAGAATAAAAAAAATGCTAAATTTTAGAGAATGAAAAGATAAATGTGAAGGAAAAAAATCCTAAATTTTAGGAATTCTCATTTTAAATTCAAAATAAAATTTGTTATTTTACATTTATGACCTATTTTTAAGTTATCCATCATTAATAAAAGTATTTTTGAACTACATAAAAATCCAGTTGAAAGATGGGATTTCTCTTATAGATAGTATAGATGTAATCCAACAATGAAATTTTTTAAATATAAATTCAATAACAAATTGCTAAATGGTGTAACACTAAATGGTTTTTATGGGATATGACTCTAAAATGGCCAAGATTGATGACGAGGATGACTTTGAGTGGCACAAATGGACACAAAATTCTGGATTGAGATCGGGCACATGCAATGCCCACTTTTCTCTCACAATTTTTTTTACTTTCTTACTTTTTTACTTTAACATTTTTTACTTCCTTTTAATATTTTTTTTTTCTTATTTAGTTATTGAGATTGAAGACTGCTTTTTTCAATTCTCAATCTCAACCATTGATAGCTAGGAATTGCACGTCTCAAAACTCCTCAAGTAAAAAAACCGAGGAGAGTTTGGGCATTTCATAATACACTTTTTTTTTTTTTTTTTTTGGGCTGAATTATACACTTAATAAATAGTAGTGTGACACACACATACTCAACGGAATCAGACACACGCAAACGGCGAAACCGTTAACGATAACTAAACGACCGTTAAAACACGAAACGGAACACGGAACGAGGTGGGAGGGAGTGAGGGGGTCCCCACCGCACGCGAGCCGGCAGGCAGTTTTAACAGATCAACAGCAGGGGATGGGAGCACGTGAGCTACTGGCCCCTCACGTGCGTTGCGTACTGCTCACACGTATATAAAAAACAAAACAAAAACGAAACAAACCCTTCTCTCTCTCATATGAAGAGGGTCCCGTCACGTCATTATGTCACAGACGTATGCATATCACATGGCTACCCCCCTCCTCCCATGGAGTACTGCACAACCATTCATTTCCAAAGTTCAAAAAAATATAATAAAAAAAACCACTTACCACTTACCATTTTCCTCAAATTGTTCTATTCTATATTTCCATATGCATTTACCTATTAAAAAATATAATAAAATCTCATAATATTTTTACAATATTTATGTTTTGAGTTATGATAGACCTTTCATACAATTTTTTTTTTTTTTAAATTTAATTTGACTGATGGTGAATAAATACCTTATTTATGAAAATATTATAATGCTTTGCTATAGCGTAATAAAACTCTTTCAAACATCAATATTTATTAGAACCATGCCTATGAATAGTAATTTTTTTTTTTTTAATTTTTAGAAATTAATGGTGCAAGTTTGTTTTCTTGGTTTTGGGTGTTACATAATTTAGAATAAAATAGCTTTAAAAAAAATAATAATAAAGATATAAATATCATTCTCATTTAGTGGTCAACTGTAAGTGATTTTCATATTGATCTACTATTTTTTTTAATTATTACTCATGATTAATCTCTTTAATAAGTTATTACAATAAAAATGATATTACTATACTTTTTAAATAAATATAGCTTTGATAATCTAAGGCATTTTATCAAAAAATAAAAATAAAAAATAAATTTATATGATGCATGTCCCCATCCATCCTATTCTTGTCATGGAGTTTTTTTAAAATTTTATAGCCCATTTTTATTATATAGTTGATCCACTTTAATCAAATGATACTAACCCAAAAGAATTAATAAATAAACAAAGATGAGGGGAGCTTTAAAAAATAAAAAAGGAAGATGGCGTAATATTGGTGGGGGCCCACCAACATCGATACGTGAGTTGGCCACGTGATTTCGGAGGCTGACGATGTGGTGGGCAGACATTTTTAATCACGTGATGCGGTGCGGATTCCACGGAGAAATTGACACGTGTCTATTTGAAAAATAAAAAGACGAAATAGATAATAATTACTACTACCCTCTCTTTATTTAAAGCTTTAGACCACCTCACACTTTTAGTGAGATGGTTACTGCACAAGTATAAGTACTTGTAGAGTGTGGGGGGTAAGGGCTGAGATTCAAATCTTTAGGAGGGAGTTTCACACACATATACACTTAGATTAGGTTAGAGTAGAATTCTATCTTGTATTAAAAAAAAATAATAAAAACTACAGATTTTTTTTCTTTTTTTATTTTATTTTTTAATTAAAAGCTAGGGAGTTAATGAATGTGTTTTAATTATCCTATGATCCTAAATCCCAAAGACACGCAAAAAGAGGATTAGTTAACTGATCCCTAAACTGATTCCTTAGCAAAGGAATGTCCATGTTACAGGGGAAAAAAAACACACACTCTGTTACTAAAAACAAACCCAAAAAAAAAAAAAAAAACCATTATTATAAAAGTCATCTTTGTTTACTACTACTGCAAGGTTCCGCTATTTCCGCGTTTGCTTTTTTTTTTTTTTCCATTTTCATGAAAATAAACTTTGATGTTGTCCTAATGTCCTTTGAGAAAACAATGCTATTTTCAGTTATTTTCCAACAAGGCTGTTTTGTTTTTTGTTTTTTTCTTTTTTCTTTTTGCCCTCGAGAGTCAAGACATGAGAAAAGAAGCATGTATTGTCAACTAAAGATTAATAGTATTTAATGCCTTGTGAGTTATGAGAGACTCTCATCTCATCTCTAAACATGTGATGATCTATAATTGTTTCATGTTTTGTCCTATTAATTGGAATATTGGATAAACTTCAACTCTTTGAATTCATACCAAAAATAATAAAATATATATTAAGAAAGAAAAATGTTATATCAGCAACATTTTTACGACATTTTCTTAATAAATCATAGAAAAAGTCTAATAACAAGTTCATATTTAAACGAGTAATAACTTATTACTTAAAACTTGTTGTAAACGTTACCAAAAAAAGAAAAAGTCAAATCTTTTAAAGCATGTTTTAAGTCCCGAGCATAAGTTAGCTTTTATCAAACTGTTCCACCTAAGTCGTGGGTCTTGCCGAACCTATCAAAATCATGTCTTGAATTTGGACATTTTCAGTTTTTTTTTTTTTTTTTTTTTTTTTTTTTTACGGAACAACCCAACTCGGGCTGAGGACATTTTCAGTTTTTTTTTTTTTTGATAAACCGGACATTTTCAGTTGATGTTCGGGGTTTGAGAAATGAAGAAATTAATAAATTCATCATACTTCAAACTCCTTGATTCCGATCCACAAATTTAACAGCACAGGTGCAGGTTTTTTTTGTACTTGGCATAGACTCTATAGACCTCGCTCACCACGCCAACCTTTGCCAATTTAAGAAAAAGGAAAAAGTTTCATATCTTAAATGCTAATAAGATATTGGCAAATGACAATCAAACACGAAGAACTTTTAACAAGTGTCTACTCCTTGCTGTAACTTAGAGAAAAGAAAATTAAAATTTTAATTTGGAAAACCAATGGCCCTATCTGTGTTCATGAACCTAGTGTGCTGTCTCTATGTAGTGGAATCTTTTATTACTTTATTATAAGTTGTTTTTTGTAGGTAAGGCCAGAAACATTGAGGTCTCAATTAGTAATGCTATTCTCACAAGTTAACGAATTTTTTGGTTTGAAGTTTAATATTATTTTCTTATCATTATTTTATCTCTCGCTAGACTTTGATTTATTATTCATGATGGGGATAATGGCATAAATGATAAACGTATCAAACAATAATTTATAAATTTTTGGGTGGGGGGGGGGGGGGGGGGGGGTGTTGGGGAGGGAGTAATATTATAATTAAAAAGTTTATTTGTGTATAAAATTCAAACGTTTTTGAGCATTTCCATATATTTTTTTAATATCAAGATCATTATTTCAAAGATTTCAATTCACTAGTCCATACATGGGGCATCAAACTTAGTTCTTGATAGGCCCGAAAAATATATATAATCGTCCATCTCTAATGGACGAGGTATAAGAACGACCTTACTAGCAGCACAGTACGAGGATGATTGCTCGAACAACGACTTAACCGTCGTCCTTCAATCAAGACCAGCCGTTATGGAAATGACAATGAATTTCAATACCGTTGAAGGTGTATCTGTCAACTTAACACCCTGCACAAGCATTACAAACTCAAGCAATTATGCTCTCATTATGGCAGAACCAACGGCTAGAAGAGTGCAGAAACAACCTATATATACCCATAAGCAAGATCCGAAAAGGGTATGAAACATAGTCACATAAGATTCCATTCATCTAAGGTTTATTATTATCTTCCTTCGTTTCCAAGCTTTTCTAACTTTGCCATCGGAGGCCTTGTGGCTGGCACCACACTGGTGACCACATCTTTCATAATTTGTTGTGTTCCAGGGTCAACAACAGACGCGGACGATCCCTCTCTGGACGAACATCTCGACTGACGATTTTAGCATCATCAGTTTGGCGCCGTCTGTGGGGATAGATTCTTAAGCGTTCAGTTCAAGGACATTGTCCTGTTATAACGAGATGGAGTCCAGCTCTAATCCAGATCCCGCTGCATTGGCCCCGCAAATTCAAGCACTTGCAGCCACGGTGGAAGAACTCACCAAGCAAAATCAAGAGATGAGACAACGACTGCAACAGGGAGATAACCACACAGAAGTCAACAGAGATGATGATGGAGACAGTCATAGGAGACGAGCCAGCACTCCAGAAGAACCAAACTCGAATTTCCTCAAGGAGATGAGGAAAGAGATGGACGAGCTGAGAAACGCTATTAGGGGAAAGACGGATCAAGGATTGGACAGAATCGTCAGGAAGACTGACTCGCCTTTCATTGCAGCCGTCCAAGAATGCCCGGTGCCTTCCAAGTTTCGCCTGCCCCAGCTCGAGCCCTTTGATGGGCTAAAGGATCCATTGGATCATCTGAATACTTTCAAGACGACTTCGGGTCTCCAACAGCCCCCTGACGAGATTCTATGTCGATTTTTCCCCACTACCCTTAAAGGAGCGGCCCGGGAATGGTTCACCAAATTGCCTATGTTAGGTTCTAAAGATTTAGGATTTTATGTATTTAGAACTCTAATGTGTAATATTGGCAAACCATGATCAAAACAATATGTTTAGTCTTGTTTAGGCTTGCTCAAAGTTGATTAAATATTGTAAAGTTGGAATCAAGTGGCTGCAGATGTACTGGAGCATTTCGGCCTGGCTCGATCGATCGAAGGATAGACTCGACTGATCGAATCTCGGGTCAGATGCGTTTTCTGCAGAGTTCCAGCTCAGCCCAAACTCTATTTAAACGTCTTGGGGTCCAAGTAAAACACTCCTATATATAAGGAAAACCCTAGAACGTTTTTGGGACTTTTGAAAGAGAGATTAAAGTGCCTCTTATGCCTCCTTTTATTTTTAGGGTTTTATACCCAAACCTCTCTAAGTCTTTGTTGCTCATATTTGCTGTTTGTGTGAATCTCTTGTGAGATCTTTGAGGAGCTTTCCTTCACATAAACTTAGGGTTGTCAATATCTTGATGATCAACATAGTTGCAACCATTGGAACTTAAAAGAAAAGCAAGCGGGGAGCTTGTAGCTGATTGAGGAATTCAAGAAAGAAATAGTCCGTGGATTCGGAGCCTGCGCGTGGTCGTGTCAGGAAGTTCTACTGGTGGGTAGCATTAGGAAGTCGAGCGGGGAGCTTGTAGTCCTTTTGTAAGAACTTCAATTCTTTCATAGTGAATTCTGTTATGCCTTGAGGATCGGTGGGTCAAATCCTCCCCAGGTTTTTACCGTGTGGTTTCCTGGGTGATCATATCTTGTATTATTTATTTTCCGCTGCTTTATATTCTTGATATGATTGTTTGGATTGTTTTAACCTAGAATTGCTTAATTTGACTAAGTAACAACTTGGCTAATTAATCTAGGCTACGCAATCTGGTTGTTTAAGGGGTCTAAATTTTCATCAGCCTACATCGTCCATTGATAATTTCGAGCAGCTAAGCAGTTCGTTTGTTCGTCACTTTGTTGGCGGACAATGCCCAAAAAGGACGGCTGATCACTTGCTCACAATCAAACAAGGAGAAAAAGAAAATTTGAGGTCCTATGTGACGCGCTTCACATGAGGAATGCTAGAAGTGGACGAGTCAAACGATAAGGTACAACTTACAACCTTTAAAGCTGGATTAAAGTCCAGAGACTTTGTGGTTTCTTCGGCGAAGAATCCCCCCAAGACAATGGCAGAAGCGCTTTTGAAGGCGTAGAAATATATGAACGCCGAAGACGCCTTGGCAGCTATAGATGGGGCAGAAAAGACAAAGGATAAGAAGAAGGACAAAGAAGATGATCGAAGGGGGCAAAAGAGAGATCGGGCTGATCGACGTAATGACGACAGGATTAGACGAAGAGATGATAAAAATCCTCAACAAACAAAGTTCACATCGCTGGTGATGCCTGTCGATCAGATTTTGACGGAGATTAGAGACGAACAATGTCTTAAATGGCCTAGGCCACTCCAATCACCGCCTAATGTGTGTGATTAGTGGAAATATTGCCATTTTCACAAAGACCACGGGCATTATACAGAGGATTGTCGAGATCTGAAGGAGCAGATAGAAGAACTCATCCAGAAAGGGAAGCTTCAAAGATATGTGAAAAGGGGAGAAGCCACCAGGTACAATAAGAAGGATCAGCACGGAGGATTCCAAAGAGGCGAAGATCAACCACCTCATCCACAGAATGCAAAAGGAGAAATAAAAACCATCACGGGAGATCCACATGAGGGTTGTTCAGATCACTCAAAAAATCATACCAAAGGCAAATAAACAGTGTTCATGGCCTACCACCCTCAAAGCAGCGGCGAACGAACCAAGACATGTACTTCTCAGAGGAAGATGCCAGGGGGGTAAAGCAGCCTCACGACGACCCATTGGTTATCGTGATCATGATCGAAGGTTTCAACACAAGGAGAGTCTTGGTAGATAATGGGAGCTCAGCGGACATTATTTATCTATCAGCCTTCTAGCAATTGAGGGTAGACCCAAAAAGACTTAGTCCTTTCGAATCACCTCTCGTCAGCTTCAGTGGAGACAAGGTGTACCCTCAGGGAATAGTGACGTTGACGGTCACAGCCGGCTCATATCCCCTCTAGGTAACCAATAAACACAATTTTTTGGTTGTAGATTCACCTTCGTCTTACAATGTAATCATACGACGACCTACCCTTAACCGATGGAAAGCTGCCACTTCCACATACTGCCTGAAGGTAAAGTTTCCAACAGAATAAGGAGTTAAAGAAATAAGAGGAGACCAAGTGTTGGCAAAGGAGTGTTACCAGGCCGTCCTGGCCTCGAAAGAAAACCATACATGGGTAGTCGAAGATAAGGCACCTGAGATCGTGGAAAAGCTAGAGACAGTAGAGTTGGTCGAAGGGGATCCATCAAAGACGACTCAAGTAGGGACGGACCTAAACCCGAGGACGAAAGAAGGAATCATCAATTTCCTGAAAAACAATCTTGATGTATTTGCTTAGAGCCATGAAGATATGCCAGGGATTCCAGCAGACATCATCCAATACCGCCTAAATGTAGACCCGAAAAAGAAGCCCGTCTAGCAGAAAAGAAGGGTCTTTGCCCTCGAACGAAACAAAGTGGTGATGGACGAAGTAAGAAAACTACTTGCTGCAAACTTTATTCGAGAAGTTTACTATCCGGAGTGGTTGGCCAATGTTGTCATGGTCAAGAAGGAAAATGGGAAATGGAGGATGTGCGTCGACTTCACGGATCTAAACCAAGCCTGCCCGAAAGATAGCTTCCCTTTGCCCAAAATTGATCAGCTAGTAGACTCTACCGCCGGGCACAAACTTCTCACTTTCATGGACACATTCTCGGGGTATTACCAGATATAGATGGCCAAAGAAGACCAAGAAAAAACTGCCTTTATCACTAGCCAAGGGCTTTATTGTTACAAGGTCATGCCTTTTGGTTTGAAAAACGCAGGGGTCACATATCAGAGATTGGTAAATCAAATGTTTAACAAACAAATTGGGAGAAATGTGGAAGTGTATGTCGACGATATGCTCGTCAAGAGCAAAGAGGAAGAGGATCACCTGGACGACCTTAAGGAGACATTTAACACGCTCAGGTGGTACAGCATGAAGTTAAACCCCTCTAAATGTGCTTTCGGAGTATCCTCAGGGAAGTTCCTCAGGTTTATGGTTTCACGTAGGGGAATTGAAGCAAATCCTGAAAAAGTAAAGGCCATCCCTGAAATGTCCTCACCAAGGACGACTAAAGAAGTACAATCACTCACAGGAAGAGTAGCAACCCTCAACAGGTTTGTCTCGAGGGCAACAGACAAGTGCCTCCCTTTCTTCAGGACCTTGAAGAAGGTGTTTGCCTGGACGGAAGAATGCAAAATAGCATTCCAAGAGTTAAAGCGATACTTGAGCAATCCCCCGCTCTTGAGTCTGTCCAAAGAAGGGGAAGATTTGTTCTTATACTTGGTAGTGTCTGTCACGGCAGTGAGTGCAGCCTTAATCAAGGAAGAAAATAAGATACAACTTCCTGTGTATTACGTCAGCCAGGCTTTCCAGGGAGCTGAGGCTCGATATCCACGAATAGAAAAGATCACCTTCGCCTTAATAGTGGCCTCAAGCAAACTGCGTCCTTACTTCCAGGCTAACCCAATCAAAGTAATGACAAACCAGCCTATTAAGAAAGCAATGAATAAGCCCGAGGCAGCTAGATGAATGGTTCAATGGGCAATCGAACTTAGCCAATTCGATATCGAATACCACTCGCGAACAGCCATAAAAGCTCAAGCATTAGCAGACTTTATAGCAGAATTCACCATCAACGAGCAGGAAGAAGATCGGGAAGACGTTTGGACGATCAACACAGATGGGTTGTCCACACAAAAAGGAAGTGGAGCAGGCATCGTTATCGTCTCCCCCCAAGAAGATGTTCTCAAATATGGGGTCCAGCTGAAATTCCCCGTAACCAATAACGAAGCAAAATACGAAGCTCTGTTAACAGGACTCAGACTAGCCCAAGCATTGGGAGCTGAAAAAATTGTGGTCAAGAGTGACTCACAGCTCGTCATAGGACAAGCTAAAGGGGATTTTGATGCAAAGGAGACGAGGATGCAAAAATATCTTAAGCTGACAAATTTGCTGGTAAGCAACTTTAGTCGTGTGGAGTTTATACAGGTTCCACAGGAACAAAATGCAGAAGCCGACAAAGTAGCCCGCAGCGCGTCAAGAAGAAGAGGCCAGAAATGACCTCGAGGAAGTACACGGAGGAGTTTGTGGAGATCATATGGGGTCAAAGTCCCTCGTTAGAAAGATCATGAAGGTAGGTTACTTCTGGCCCACAATGTAGCAAGACGCAGCAGACTTTGTGAAGAAATGTGACAGCTGTCAAAGATATGGGAATGTTCAACGAGTCCCCGGGGAAAGAATGACGAGCATTTCCTCACCCTGGCCATTCGTACAATGGGAGATCGACATCATGGGCCCCCTACCACAAGGAAAGAGACAAACGAAGTTCCTACTCGTCACGATCGATTATTTCACAAAGTGGGTCGAAGCAGAAGCTCTTGCAATGATCACAAAAGCTAAGGTACAAAATTTTGTGTGGAAAAATATTATTTGCAGGTTTGGGATTCGGAGGACAATCATATCAGACAATGGTCGTCAGTTCAATTGTGAAGGGTTCAGGACATTTTGCTCGAGCTTAGGTATCAAAAACAAGTATTCTTCACCAGGACATCCTTAGGCCAACGGACAGACGGAAGTAACAAACCGAACCTTACTCAAGATCATCAAGTCTCGGTTAGTGGGGGCAAAGGGAGCATGGCCCGAGGAACTACCAGGCGTCCTATGGGCTTACAGGACGAGGGCAAGAACACTAACATGAGAAACTCCTTTCAATCTGACATACAGCACGGAGGCTGTCATTCCAGTCAAAGTAGGGCTCACTAGCATCAAGAGGGAATTTTTTGACGAAAAAGGCAATGACGACCAACTGAGATTAAACCTGGATTGCTTTGACGAAGTCAGAGACTAGGCCTCCCAGAGAATGGCCAAGTACCAGCAGAAGATGGCAGGATACTACAATCAAAGAGTGAAGTTGAAAAGATTCAGCACCGGTGACCTTGTCCTCCAGAAAGTAACTCCTATGACAAAGGATCCTGCACAAGGCAAACTGGGTCCAACCTGGGAAGGACCTTACCGAGTCGTCCACTATTCACGACAAGGAAGCTACCACCTAGAAGACCTGGAAGGAAACAAGCTACCTCGCCCATGGAATGTCAAGCACCTAAAGAGGTATTACGAGAAAGAATCCATGGACTAATTGTAAGCAGTTAACATAATTTGATTCCATACTTTCTATTAACGCAAATTGATTCTATGCCTTTTACTACAAGTTATGTATTTATGCAAGATTATATAAGTAATCATTCAGACTCCATAAGTGATCATTCAACATTTCAATAGCCTCGTTCAGAAATTCCCGTGTTCTAATTATCTTTTCAAAATCTAAAACGGCTAATCGTCCAGATCGAAAAGACGATGAAATCCCTTGAAAGGATGTACATCGTCCAAATCAAAAAGACAATAAAATTCCCTAGAAGAATGGGCATCGTCCAGATTGAAAAGACGATGAAATCCCTTGAAAGGATGTACATCATCCAGCTCAAAAAGACAATAAAATTCCCTGGAAGAATGGGCATTGTCCAGATCGAAAAGACGATGAAATTCCTACAAAGGAAGTACATCGTTCAGATCGAAAAGATGATGAAATTCCTGCAAAGGATGTACATCGTTTAGATCGAAAAGACGATGAAATTCCTTCAAAGGATACACATCGCCCAGATAAAAAGATGGCAAAAAGTCCATGATGGAACATACATCATCCAAGAACACTCCACCAACAACAAAAATCATCTAAGTCCACAGACAGACGAAGAAAATAAATCCTTCAAGAGACGAAGAAGCAATTTCAACACGAATTTTTCTAAGTCTAAGGGGGAGAAACGTTGAAAACAACAAATATAACACACACATATATATGCTCGTAGATGCAAATTGTTCAAGAAAAAATCCCAAAACATACGGGGACCAAAAAGAGTGTTCATCCAAAAAGCCCAGAACACACCGGGCACAAAAAAAAAAAAAAGAAAAAAAAAGAAAAGAAAAGAGGAAGCACTAAGTAATTATGCAGGAGGAGCATTATCACCACCCTCATCGGCTGCAGAAGGGTCCTCGCCTGAAGCCATAGAAGCCTGAGCTGCCAGAGCAACCTCGTCCTCTTCAATCTTTTTATCTACAGCTTCAAAATCCAGGTCGTCCAGATTGACTCCTTGTCCGTGCTTGATCAAATATCTTCTTAACAATTCAAACCCCTTGAAATACCACTGGAACAAGATAATGTTGTATTCATTGGTTGTCTGAAAGACGAGGACGGCCTTGGCCACAGCAGCTTTCATCCTTTGACCCGCAGAAGCAAAGAGCTCGTCCTTCTGTTTTGTCTGCAATTTTTCAGCTTCAAGTTGCTCAGTCAAAACTTTGACTTGCTCCTTGGAAGTATTATGTGCATCCATCGCTGCAATCAAGTCCTTGTGCAGGCCCGAAGCCTCGGCCTCTAAAGCCTCTACCTTCGAAGTGGCCATAACAGCTTTCTCCTCACTTGCCAAAAATTGTGAAGTAAGATGCACCGTCTCTCCTAACGCCTGAGAATAAAAGCTTGAGTTAAAAAAAAAAAATGGTGATGACAAGGCAAGGAAAAGGTACCTGCACGAGCTTATAGACGTGCTGGTTCACCATCTCATGAGATGGAACAAGAGAAATCTCTTTCCTCTCCTCAGAAGTTAAAAAATCGTTTGCCCGGGCCACGGCGGCATCCGCATCGCCCCAAATACTGGAACCTATCTTCTCCTTACCCTTGTACCCCGTCTTTTGCCTTTTAGGGGCAGGGACCTCTTCAATCGAAACGGCAGGAGAAGCTGTCCTTGCTTCATCCAGAGTGGGGGTGGACGAGCCCCTTTCCGTCGTCTCTTTCTCTCTCTCTATCATTAAACTTCAAAGTTTTCTGGTCAATGCTTGAAAGGGGTTCGTTCTTCTTCCCTCTGATTTTCGCATACATATCCTTATTAAATTTGCTCGTCATTTCTACAGCAAGAAATAAAGAAGTGCCAAGAGTTAAAAGAAGAAAGTAAAGGAGAACAATCATGCATATCAAAGATACTTACGTTTTCGCTGTTCTCGATTAACCACTTGAAGAACGTAGAGTGATGGCTCAGGCCCCAAACAATGACGAGCCAAAACGCGCGGATCAACAAGCTAGTCAAAGTCGTCAATCGTCTTGGTGTACTTAATTGCTTCCTGAACCCTTCCCTCAAATTGGCTATCAAGTCCAGGACGTTCCTTCACTACACAACAAAACAAAAATCGCGCAAGGTCAAAAGGAAAACCAAGAACAGTCACGACACTAGAAAAAAAAGACATAAAAGGCAAACGCACCAAGACGAGGGGTCTCCCACCGGCGCAGCAACCTGGGGACATTTCCCCAAAAGTCATCTGACAAAGTCTCCCAACCATCTCTTGACACGAAGAAATATCTTGACTTCCAATAACGGAAGGACGAAGGGAGGTCGACTACGTGACGAGATCTCTTATCCTAGGGAACAAGCTCATAGTACCCAAACTCCCTGGACTCTTTCAAACGATAAAGATGGGCGAGCTCATTCACGGTTATCATCTCTCCATTTGCTATGGTCGTCCAGATCACCATACAGCTTATAACAATTCTCCAAGAATTGGGCATAAGTTGCCCAGGAGCAATCTGCAGGTGATCTAAAAGCTCCATAATAAATGGATGGACGGGAAGTCTTAGACCACACAAGAATGCCGCCTCATAAAAGCAAACCTCTATGTGGGCAAAGGCACAAGCCTTTTCACCCTTCTTGGGAAGACGAACCCTAGTTTCCTCAGGGAATTGAAACCTATCCCTAAATTTACTAAAGACATCAACCTTCAAGTTACATTTTTCCTTGAGGGCATGGAAGGGACGAGGAACGACAGCAGAAGTAGAAGGAAGAGTGGATGGAGGAGGAGGCACGGAGGTAGCTGTGTCCATCACAGCCCTGTCGACGGCCGCGCCAGAAGACGAACCCCTCTCATGACCACTCGATCTCACGGCAGAACCCATTTTTTCCCTCCTAAGGACCCCAAGAATGGATTTGAACCAAGAAAGCGACTGCTGCAACAGTGGGTACAGATCACTCAACGCTAAATCCAAACCACTCCCCCCTACCACAAAATCACCAAGTTGTGGGTACCGGTCACCGGAAAACTCTAATAATCCCCCCAAGTGAGCAAAGAGAAAGGCAATAGAAGGAGAAATATGCTCAAATTCAGCGTAATCCACCATTAAGAAGGAATATATGCATTTCAAAAAAGGAAAGTAGACAAAGAAATATGAAGTAGAAAAAGGAAAGGAGCGAAAAAGAAGGGATATGCACCTGAAAAAAAGGAAGAAAATCGGAAATCGGAAGGGCGAGGCAGCAACAGCAGTAAACTCAGAAAAACCAGACACGGAGAGGATAAAAAGAAAAAGCCCAAAGAAGCCAAATGGAAAGTAAAAATGAAGAAATGAGGGAAAAAGGAAAGTAAAAGTTAAAATCTGCCTTGGAAATCGCAGGAAACTGAAAAGGCACTCGCCGGAAACAATGCCTCCCCACCGGTCAGAACTGAACACGTGGCCACAATGTGTGCCACACCGCCATAAGGTAGTTAATACGGAGAACACATCCCCAAGCGCAAAAAAAAAAAAAAAAAAAAAAAAACACCTTTCGCATTCTCAGGACTGTCCAAATCATGGACGACCTTGGAATGAGGGGGGTAGCTGATAGGCCCAAAAAATATATATAATCGTCCATCTCTAATGGACGAGGTATAAGAACGACCTTACTAGCAGCACAGTATGAGGGTGATTGCCCGAACAACGACTTAACCATCGTCTTTCAATCAAGACCAGCCGTTACGGAAATGACAATGAATTTCAATACCGTTGAAGGTGTATCTGTCAACTTAACACCCTACACGAGCGTTACAAACTCAAGCAATTATGCTCTCATTATGGCAGAACCAATGGCTAAAAGAGTGCAGAAACAACCTATATATACCCATAAGCAAGATCCAAAAAGGGTATGAAACACAGTCACATAATATTCCATTCATCTAAGGTTTATTATTATCTTCCTTCATTTCCAAGCTTTTCTAACTTTGCCATCGGAGGCCTTGTGGCTGGCACCACACCGGTGACCACATCTTTCATAATTTGTTGTGTTCTAGGGTCAACAACAGACGTGGACGATCCCTCTCTGGACGAACATCTCGACTGACGATCTTAGCATCATCAGTTCTTATTTTCACTTCCACTACAATTTAGAACCCCTTTTGGTTTTGGGCATTTGAAAACTTGCTTTTATTAAGTGCATTTTAGATTCGTTTGGATAGAACTTATTTTGCTGAAACTGAAAACTGAAAATACTATAACAAAATAATTTTTAAATATGTGAATAGTATCGTAGGACCCATTTTTAATGAAAAATTGGCTGAAAAGTGAAATTTGTGAGTCCCGTGAATAGTACACGAGACCCACTGATGTGGCTGAAAATTAGTTGAAAAGTTAAATAGTGTGGCTGAAAAAAAAAAAAAAAAAAAAAAAACGTGGATGCTCAAACGAAATGGATACTTTGTAATTACAACTCAAATGGTGCAACGTAAAAACACAAAAAATCACAATGGTAAGGTTATTAAGTGCCATTTTGAAATCTTACCAAATGTCAAAATATACATTTACAAATACTATCGTATGTTTTTTATTTGCCAAAAATTGAAATCAAATAAGCATTTAATCTTCCCCTAAAAAAAAAAAAAACATTTAAGATCTGTTTGGATACCGCTTATTGTTGAAAATTGAAAAACTGAAAACACTGTAGCAAAATAATTTTTAAATGTGTAAATAGTGCTGTGAGACCCAGGTTAGAAGTAATATATATATTTGCTGAAAGTGGTACTTGTTAGTCCCGTGAACAATACACAAGACCCACCTAAGAAAACGCAGAAGCGGATAGCAACACAAACGCGTTGCTATCCAAACCCACTCTTAATCTCACCTCGCCAGCGTCTTGTAATGGTAGTAAGACCTTGAAACCTTTCAACAACTACCTTTACCTCATATTCATAAGTTGAGATTAAATAGACCATTCCAAGGAGTGATGTGCAATTGTTTAGACAAATGTCAAAATTATTCATGAACTAATATAATAAGCTGCGAGCAAGCTAGGACATAGTAGCCCAATGGCATGTCCAACTCTCTCTTTTCCGAATATCATTCCATACTACATGTAACGGGCGAAGAAAGCTACTATTTATTTAGGGATATAATTTTCGTCAAAATTGATATAGAAGAAAGTTATACCAACCCACTACGTGCAAAGTATTCAATACTACACCGGTAGTAACCAATATGGATAAAACCAACAATTAAATCAATATTGATACGTTGAAACGTATAGATTAATATCCGTGCGTAGTGGTTGTATTGGAGATTTTTCGAGCATTGCTGGTATTGATATTTTGGCCGTTACAAGGAAAAATAATTTTAAAATGATATAAAACATGTTAGTAGAGCTATACAGTGTGCTAATGTACTTAGGCTTGTATTTAGACTAATAAAATATTTGAATTTTTAAATTTTATGGTACGCATTGATTGGATATGACTCTAGTTATTCGGATACGGAACATTGTATGACATTTTTTTTTTTTTGATACGAACATTGTATGAAATTTCATTTAATTCTACATACAATACGATTCAGAACTTATTATATTGGTAGGGTCTAGTCCATTTCCTTCTTCTCTTTCTTTCTTTCTTTCTTTCTTTCTTTTTCTTTTTTTTTTTAAAGAAGAAATCCATTTCCTTCTCAATAGGGATTGCTTGTAGCTTTTTAGTTGTATGTTGATAATCTCTTGTTTATTATCTTTTTTGAATAAATTTTTATTCATCTAAAACATAATTTTGATTTTTTTATTGGTTTAAAAAATCTAACACACACACATATTGACTTATTGACTTATCCAAGTATTATCACATAAGTATAAAACATATATTTTTTTAAATTTTGTTTTAGAGTTACAAATAATGTTAAACCATGTTACTTTCAACTAGTTAGAACTCATTGTCTTTATTTGAGTATTATCACATAAGTATAATATGTATTTTTTAATTTAGTTTTAGAGTTGCAAATAATGTTAAACCGTGTTACTTTCAACTAATTAGAACTCATTATCTTTATTTGACATAGAAAACAAATATTTATTAAATAATTATAATTAAATTGGATAAATGTTTTTTTACAAAATAGCTAATTTGATTTTAGTTTTGAGTAACTTTCTTAATTAACATATATCATAATATATATATATATATATATATTTTTGTCAAACTTACCTATCCATTGTACGATATTATAAGATTTGAATAAATGACATCTGTTCAATGGTGATTGCTTTTTATTAACATTCTAAGAACCCAATTGGTTTAAGTATAATTTAGATTTGAATCTAAAATATTTATTTAACAACAATACACTTACCAATTAAACTAACTGAATATTATGTCCACCATTTAACTGATTACTATGTTGCAATATGTACTTATGCATGAAACAACAATATTGATGATGATGTGGTTTTACTTGACTTCTATGTTAAGTATAATGAACACCTTATTTGACACTTAAATTGAGAAAATTGAAAAATGGGTATTAGAAGTAAAATTAAACTTTGATTAGAAAGTTAATTTGAATTCTGATTTCGCTTATGCTTCAATTTCGGTATACAATATATTATAATAAAAATTACTATTAATTCTTTTTTTTTTCCCCCTTGAGTTGTTGCCTTGTTGGGTTTTCTTACCATGAAAGGGACCGAGGCAGAGAGGTGGTAGAATTTGGGTGGTTGGTTGGGCCATCACAGAAGTTTTTGTGTCTATATATTAACGCACGTAATTTTGTATTTTTGCACGTGAGTTGGGGGGTCAACTCACGTGGCCCACCCTTTGCACCTGTGACGACGAAGCATGAATATGACCGCACATCACTTTTCACGTTACATCTCTCTCTCTCTCTCTCTCTCTCTCTCTCACAGACACACACACGCACACGGTGACACCTCTTCTGGGTCCAATAGCTACATGCCTGTTGTTGTAGTCTCTGTAGTAGTAGTTCTGTGTACTGTAGTAGTTGTATTAGTCTCTCTCTCTCTCTCTCTCTCTCAGTCACCACTCACCACCACTACTCTCTCTACCCCAAAAACAACAAAACCAGTCACGTGCTTGTGCAAAAAGGAAAAAGGGCGTTTCTGCGCCACTCGTCTTGCCCTTTTGTTTTTTTAAGAGTTTTTTGGTTTATCACTTCTAGTGCACAGATTTTGAACAGATTAAGCTTACATCACAAAAAGAGAAAACAGAACAAGATCAAATTATCTTGGCTTTATTATGAATTTTATGATTGTTCAAAGTTGAAATTTTTTATCATGGCTACCTTATCCTGTTATTGGACTGTTCGGTTGGACAATTCACATATTTTCATTCTTTTTGTAAATATTCTTTTTTGAAAAAATTACTTTAAAAAAAAAAGGTTTATATCATATTTTAAATTAGGTTTCGAGTTTTTTATTTTGTCAATAAAAGCCTCACATTTAGAAAAAATTTTCAATTTTCAATTTCTGTTGGTCTTTGTTGTTTCGGAGCGTCATTACAAAAATGAGAAACTTTTAATAAAACTAGGTGTTTTACATATAACGTACTTATTTATAAATCAATTTTAATTGATCAAATCCATAACTATGGGCAATCCCAAAGACAAACGATTTCTCTTCCGCTCCTCATCCAAATGATTGTTTAAGAATCGGTGCAAGGTTTTCACAAAGATGAAGGCACAAAGACTATAAATGCAATAGCTACGTTATCGGAAAGTCTTAACAAGGTGTTGAAGGTGAAGCGGACATATTTGGGTGACTTGCCAAGACAATTGGGCTAATCTGTCACTTAATAGCTAGATCAATCACAGAGATAAAAGGAATGACCATTTTGAAAATGAAATCAAACTTAATGAACCAAAATGAAAACAATCCCAAATTTTAAAAGTTAAAAGTGTAATTTAGACTAAACAATTAATATGTGCTAAATTTTTCTTTGAATCCATTAATTTTAAATCCAAAATCTACCTAAACACCCCCCCCCCCCCCCCCCCCAAAAAAAAAAAAAAAGATGATGGTCAATGGTCTTGAGACTTATAGTGGTTCCTAAGTCTTGAAACTACAGAAACCGGAAGAGAATTATCAACTATGCTGATCTCCACACAACTGACCATACATTCCTTTTGATTGTGCCTATTCCAAGTTCATGGATAACTTGTCCTACTTCACACATCACATGCTTAGTTTAATACAAAGTATAGGGAGGTAAAGTGGCACTATTACAGGCCAATGGAGCTTGATCTTGTTTCTTTGAACTGTGAAGGCTTGGAAAAAGTAGCTCAAAGCAAAAACACACTTTTCCGAATCATAAAAGTAAACGTTGCTCATCATGGTGTCCCACAAATGGTTTCTCTAGGCCATATGGGAGGTTCTTGATTAATAATCTGATACGTATAATTGTGATGCAAGTTTTGAATTTTTAGCAGTGAACCCTATGGTTAGTAAATTAATAAGTTAATCATGAAACTAATTGGGGGTTATGGTGACGAATCTTCTACAAAGGACAATGAGATGGAAAGCGAAATTCACAAGAACCAATAATATGTGGTTGATGCGGAGTAATCTTAATAAGATAAGATGGCATTAGATTTACCAACTACTCACAACAAGTGCACTGGATGTGGGGCATCATTTGTCTATTAAAATCTATTTATCATTCATGTGATAGGATGCGCTCTAATTATAATCATGTTGCATTCTATTGCTTAAGCATTCTTTAATCTTTACAAAAAAAACCCACATATAAAATAAATAAATAAAAGGAAAAAAATAAAGTTTATTTACCAAAGTTAATCTTAAGGAGTGATTTTTTTTAATCCTACTAGTAATTTTTAACCTTGTTTCCCGCTCTAATATCATAGATTCGATTAATGAAATATAGACAAGTGATGATTCCCAAACTGTAACACTATTATAAGATTGATTTAGAAACTCTTTGATGCAAGTTCTTCCTCTATAAAAAAATTTAAAAAAAAAATTACCTTTAATCCCAAAGGATTGATCAAGTGATTTTCAAGGTCTCATGAGATCCTTGATTCAAAACTCTTACCCAACGTCTTAGGGTAAGATCATTCTCAAGAGAATTTCTCTTATAATTACCTAATATGTGTGAGACGGAAGGATTGCAAATACTCTGGGGAATAATCAGATGACTCTCAAAAAGTTTTAAAACACCCATATTAACCACCCAAAAAAAAAAAAAAAAATCATATTTATCTTAAGTATTTATAAGTTCAAATGATTACTATTTCGTCACATGATCTTTTATTTTTTTTAAATGTCACATGATCTTTTGATTATAATTTCCAACACTGTACAATTTTATAGGCTTATTCCCCTAGAACAAAGTTAAGCTGGTTCCACCTAATGGGTCATGCATGTTCCCCAAAATTATATCATATTTTTCAAATTAAGCACATAAAATATTAAGCTAAACTAGACACAAATCAAAGATGAGGTTTCTAAGAATTTGCTGAGACATTTTAGTTATATGGATTAGAAAAGCTGAGAACTAGCGGTGCCCATTTGTCTAATAATGATCGAGTGAGTATGAAAGTATAATATAGAGAAACAAGGTACAAATTATGAATAGAGAACACCATGTTCTGCCAATTTTAATACTATTCAAAGAAATGTTTTAGTAAATAAATGAATGAATGAACCACTATGTACAAATTGTCACGCCAAGCTGTTGCATTGTATCTATGTATGCACCACTATGTGAATGCTCGCCATGATTGTCGGAGCTAAAGGACAACAATTTTTTACTACGATTAAAGATTCTTTACAAATTAAAAAATTAGAACTAGAATCCGTGATATGTAAGGTGTACATGTGAAATTTAAAGGCTGGCGCATGCCAAATTAGGGTGCCATGAAAAGAAAAGATATGATAGAAAATAAGGATTTAAAAAAAAAAAAAATCTTATTATTTTTGTTTTATTTTTAATTACTTTTCAGCATTTTATAGAGGACTACTTAGCAAAATGACACGTCCAAGTACCTTCCTCATGGATTGTGAGGATGGCCAAGATTCCTTCTCTTTTTCATTGGGTCCACTAGAGACCCATTGAATCTATGAACTACACAAAAGGATGTAGTGTTTTGTCTTTAATTTCCATTCTTTCTATGAGTTTTGAATAACCATGACAAAACTCATATAATTTGCCATAACTTGTCCACGTAGCGAATTGTAATTGGTAGAGTAAAAGTAGTAAATCTACAACTTTATAACTCACAACTCACCATACGAGTAAGTTATGAATTTTTGTTGTTATACTAAAATTATTCAAGAGTTTTATAACCTAGTAGTATTTTTTGCTATTCTTCATAAAGGAGAATCAATGTTCAAATATCCCCGATTTGTAACTATGAGAATTATAATAAGCAAATCCCATTCATATTACAGGTGGAATTCAATCTCAATTCCCTCTTTTGAACACAATAGATTTTACCAATTGAACCAGTAAAATAAAATTTGGAAAAGAACTCACATGTGATCATTTCATGCCTTTCCATAAGTTAATTGCAATATATATATATATATATATATTTAAGATAGTTACAATATGTTACTAACTCCTACAACTTGAATTATTCCCCCTTAGATTCTCAAGCACTTTATGCATGAGGAGTTACTAATTAAATTACAAGACTTTTGCCTAACTGCAGTTATCTCAAGTGATAGAAAATAAAAATAAAAAAATTATATATGGTATGTTAGCATTTTAAATCAATTCTGAGCTATAAAATTCCAACCTTTATATAGATTGAATACCCAATCCTATTATATCATGTTATATTATAAGTGAAATGTTACACTACAACATTTTCACAATACTTTCATAACAAATCTTAAATAACAAGTTGTTACTGGCTAATACTAGTGGATAAAAAAGTAAATTTAGTAGTGGGTTTAAATTAGAACTAATAACAACTTACTATTTAAGATTTGTTGTGAAAATATTGTATACGTTACACTTCTCATATTATAAACACAGTTTTGGAGGAATTAACTCCAACCAAAAAATAAAATAAAAACTCCAACCATTACGTGTTGATTCATTAAATTATTTGTTTGTATTAAATTATTTAGATAAGTTGTATGACTCATTTGTACAAATGGATAATCAACTGAATTGCCATATAGTGAATAAGAGGAATTTTACTTCACACCAATTTGGAGGTAAACCATGTCTTTATTTAAGTCAAATCCAAGTTATACTAGTATGTTTTCAAAAAAAACAAAGTCACACTAGTTTGCTTTACTTAATTCTTCACTAAAAAAATTTAGAATTTCATTTTTTTTTTTCCCTGTTTGAGATATGGATTCAAAAAATAATCCTAATATATAATTCAAATTCAATTTATAGTAGGAATCTTATGTTTATTTGAACTAGTAGTCTATACTGCATTTCTCAAACATTATTACAATGCAAAAGGCTTTTTATCTGAGCGATGTGTACTAGATTTGGTATGAGAACAATCTCTCTAACCGCCTCTCCTAAATCCCAAACAAATAGGAGATTTGCACACTAGGATGAAAAGCTGAAATAATGGAAAATATAAGGAGAGGATAAAAAACCAGAAGGAAGAAAAGATTTTTTTTTTTTTTAGATTAAATTCTATAAGGACGTGGTGTAAAACTCATGTTTTACCTCTCCAATCCCAAAATGTCACATCATCTTATCACATATTTAAGAATAAAAACAATCACACTCAATCAATTCTAATACCCATATATAAATCCAACCAAATTGGGAATTTATTGATATGTTATTAGGTGTGGTAGGATTTATTGAATTTTAAGTAAAATACTGACATGGCAATCACTTATTGGATGGTGTAAAATATAGGTTTTACACCCCATCCTTATAGAATTTAATCTTTTTTCCCCCCCCTTCATGTGTGTTGGGTAAAAGGATAGAAAATTGGGAGGATAAAAAATGTATGTATGTTTTCTTTTTTTGGTTGGGTGGAAAAAATGTTGGTGAAAAAATAATTTTGTGTTAATTACTATTAAACTCCTATTATATAAGAAACTATTTTGTTCTTTATTATTATTATTATTACTACTTAAAATTTTAATTTCAATAACATCGTATTAACTAAGATTACATGAGGTACAAAATTGTAATTGTGTTCTCAAAGGTAGAAGAAGAAGAAGAAGAATACCCAATTTCCTTTAATTACATTTTTTGGTTTAAGATTACTTTAGTTAAGTAATTAGAAGAAGAAGAATAGACTAAAATATGATAAGCATGAATGCTAGATCCACCAGAATGATATTGTTTTAATATCTTGTTTAGAAAGGGGAAATGAACAAAATAAAATTATTTTTTTAAAAGATATTAGATATACTTATATACCCCACATTTTAACAGTTTTGTAGAAACGAATTAATATCATAACAATGAAAAAAGGAACAGAATGACTAATTAGAAAATCTCTATTCCATTTCACTCATTCATATGTGTTACTGTTTCGTGGAAAAATGGGTGAAATGATTATTTCCCTTATTAATTGTGGCAAAATTATGTTTTTAATACTTATTTCTATAAAACACAAATGAGATATTATAGAATATCTTTATATAACTACTGCGCATTCTTAGCATAATGGTCATTCCATAAGTATAAATGCTTGTGAAGTGTGGAGGGGTAAGAGATAGGGTTCAAGTCTTTAAGAGAGAGCTTCACACACATATATATTTAATTAGGCTAGAGTAGAATTTCTACCTTATATATATTAGTGTTTATTTAAATTCTACAATACTGTAAAAAATATTACTCATTTTTCATTATGATTTGTTTCATTCATTTATAAACTCTGAAATGTAATTAAAGGTAATCTCAAAGGTAGACCAAAAAAAATTGGACCCAAGCCCCATTATACAATCTGAACTCAAAGAAAAATACCCAATCCAACCCGGGGTAAAAAAATGGTTTTTTTTTTTTTTTTTTTTGGTAAACTGGAATTAACATTCAACTAACAAAAAGGAGACAACTTAGGACAAAGCCTGTTACAAGCAACACCATGATAGTCAGCCTTAAAAAAAGAGACCACATCCACGGGAGGAGCAGAGTGAATAATAAACTCTAAATCTTGATCATAGCCGGAATTTGCTAACCAATTTGACATTTATTAGCCTCTCGAAAGATATGATTGATACGAAACTGGGGAATTTGGGAAATCAAAAATTTGCAATCATCAAATAACGTGGAGATTACTGAGTTGCTGTAGCAGGGATTGCTAAGCGCATCCACAAGAGCCTTTGCATCGAGCTCAACCATAACGGTAGTGATTTTCATTTGATGGCAAAGCATCAGCCCATCACGAAGAGCCCAAACTTCTGCGGTGAAACTGTTCACGTTGCCTAGCTTCCTTGTAAAACCAACCACCCAGTTTCCCAAATCCTCTCTGATCAGTCCTCCCCCAGCTGCCTTACCCAACATTGCACTCCAAGACCCATCAGTATTCAACTTCAACCACCCCACCTCCAGTCTCTCCCACTTCACTTGTCTGAGCACCATTCGATTGATCCGTCTTGGATGAGAGGCACAAAGGAAGAACTCCGAAGCTTGTAAAGTAATAGTCTTGCCTAAATTTGGATTAACACTCTTGCTATTGAATACAACTTGGTTCCGTTGTTTCCAAATCAACCAAAGAGCAAAAGAAAAAATAACATTCCATGGAATACCCACTGCACTTTGAGAGGACTTAAGGCTGCCATTAGTGATTATCCATTCCCTGATGTCTTGAGAGAAAAAGGAGGAGTACAAACAGTGAATACCCAATTGTTGCCAAATGGGTTTAACCAAGCTACAATCTCTGAGAGCATGCAGTATAGATTCGCCTTTGAAATGGCACAATAGACAGGTAGTATCTAGAGAGATCCCTCTATTAGCTAGGCATTCCTTAACACCAATGCTCTACTGCATACACTTCCAAACAAACATTTGGATTCTAGGTAGGGAAGAAAGCTTCCAAATCCAAGAGCCAGAGAATGAACCAATACTCGAAGAGTTTATGGCAAGAAGGTAGGCACTTCTCATATCAAAATTTCCTTTTGAAGAAAACTTCCAGGCTAATTTATCACTGCACCTTGCCACACGGGGAACAGGGACAGCTTGAATATCTTCTTTAACTTCAGTGGGGAGCTCAAAAGGAATAGTATTCCAATCTTAGCCAGTAGGAGAAAGCACATGTTTAATTTGCAAATTCTCTGAAACTTGCGGGATCGGGCCTTAGATTAGAGACCTGATTGGACCAAGGTTTGACCAAGTATCAGACCAGAAATTAAGGCTACTTTCATGATCTAGTATCCATTTAACCCCTTTTTTGAACACTTCTTCACCTTTCTTTAACCCTTTCCAAACCAAGGAGCTTGGAAGTCTCGCTTCGTTCCTTGCATTGATTCGTTGTCCATTGCAGTACTTGAACTTAAGAACCTTAGCCTAAGGGGCATTCCCCTCTTTGTGAAACCTCCAATTGAGTTTGGCTAGAAGCATCATGTTCCTTGCTTTAGCAGTTTGTAACCTTAACTCGCCTGCCTCTTTTGGTTTAGTCACTTCTCCCCAATTTACCCAATGCATCTTTTTAGCATGCTCTGTCGTCCCCCAGAGGAAGTTTTTATTGACCCTATCAATACCATTAAGGATTTTATTAGGGAGGGAAGCATACTGCATCACATAATTCGGAATAGTGGAGGAGGATGCTTGAATGAGTACTACACGACCAGCCATAGAGAGTAAGTTGGCTTTCCACCCTACCAGCTTCTTCTTAACTCTATCAAGCACAAAATCAAAATCGTGCTTGCGGTCTCCTGTATGCTTTAAAGGGAACCCTAGATACTTACCAAGATTAGGAGTTGAGTTAAACCCAAGAATACTAGAGAGGAGCTCTCTTTGATCCGAATCCACATTGGGAGAGAAAAACACACGGGACTTGTTTTCACTCACCCTCTTCCTGGATCTTTGACAAAACTCATTCAGCATTGCCTTTATGGTATTATAGTTATCCTGATCCGCACTTGCAAACAACACCAGGTCATCCGTAAAGAATAAATGCGAAAAATAGGGACCACTCCTAGAAGCTTTCACTGGAGACCAGAGCTTAGCTTCACACTTCTCTTCAATCAAATGACCCAAAAATTCCATACAGAGGATAAAAAGGTAAGGAGAAAGGGGGTCTCCTTGTCTAATACCTCTAGATTGACAAAAGGAGTCAAGGCAACTACCATTAAAAAGAAGGGACGTCGATACCGAAGAAACACAGCTCATAATAAGCTCAATAAGAGTGTCAGGAAAATTGAAAAAGCACAGCATTTCCCTAATAAAACTCCATTCAATCTTGTCATAAGCTTTTTCAAGATCAATCTTAATAGCCATATACCCCTTACAAGCTCTGACTCTGCCTATAGAATGGATCAATTCTTGAACAATAACAACATTATCAGTCCCTCTCCTGCCCGGTACAAAAGCCGTTTGAAAAGGCGAGACAAGATACTCCAAATAAGGTCTAATTCGGGCAACAATAACCTTGGAGATGATCTTATAAACAGTGTTACACTGACTAATAGGTCTGTAATTACCAATGGTTTTTGGGCCTTGGATTTTTGGGATAAGCACAATGTGGGTTCTATTAAGATATTCAGGAACCTTCCTATCACTGAGGATAAAAAATGGTCAACATGTACCTGACTCGCTTAATCCTCAGATAGGTTGGGTTAACTCTACCTGGCACATTTTAAAGTGAATTTTCCCCTCACTTATTAGATTTTGATTGGATAGTATAATATATTCATTCTTCATAGTCTTACAAGCATATTTAGTATTTATATTGATGATATACTGTACCTAAAAAAAAACACGTTATGGTCCATGACATTGGGTATTTTTTTTTTTCTTCGTTCTTTTATGGTAATAATATCATTGGTGAGCTATGAATTATGTAAACTTATGAATTTATGTATTATTTACTTTTTTTTTAAACTAATTTGTTATTTGTTTTCTTGTTTGTATGAAAGGATGATAAAGACAACAAAATCATAGTATTAGTTATTATTATTATATTGCATATGAAAAAATAAAAACTAACTCGTAATTCCATCTTACAATCCATTGAAAATGACTTGTTTGTTTCCCGTAACTCAATTAAGAGCATCTGCAGCAATGGTGCTAAAAAGTCATATTAGTATTTTTAGCACCTCAAATACCTAAAAACCATTCTGCAGCAGTGGAGCTATAGGTAAAATTTTTACCTCTTCAGCTACAGTGCACAGCCATCTATAGTTGTGCACTATAACTCCAAAACTAAAAAAAAATATATTTTATTTAGCTTTTCTCTCTCTTTTACCATTAAAATATTCTCTTTCTCTCTCTTCTTCCTCCTCTATCTTTTCTCTCTTTCTTTTCGTTAGACTCAGAGTCTCAACCCTCTCTCTTCCTTCTCTATCTCTTCGCTATCTTTTCTCTCTTCTTTTCGCGCGATCAGCGATGGCGTGGGTTGGTGGGTTTCGTGGATGGCATAATCGGCGATTGCGTGATCGGCAATGGCTGGTCTGGTTTGACGGTGGTCTGGGTTTGATGGTGGGTTTTATGCCTCTTAGTCTTGTTTCTTCTCTCTCTCGATCAAGCTCAGATGGTGGGTTTGATGGTGGTTTGGGGTGTTAGCTAAATACTCTTGGTATGAAAATCAAGCTCAGATCTGTTGGATTTTTGGCAGTGGTTGTGGGTGGTCTTGGCTTGCTAGTTGTTGTTGGGTGGTTGTGGGTGGTTGTTCTTGGTTGGCAGTGGTTGTAGATTGTGCTATTTGTGGTGTTTTTTTGGGTAATAGGATGTATTATTTTATTGTAGTAGGTATATTATTTTATTGTGTTGAAAACTAAAATAGATCTACTGCTGTGGGATGTTTTGTACAATGAGTAGATAAAATAGTTTTTTATGGTGCTAAATAGTTAAAAAAATAGCTCTACTATTGTGGATGTTCTAACCTTACCCAAACCATTTGCTAGGTGTACACGTCAAAGACCTAGGATTATTCTCTACTTTCTAATGGGAGTATATTATTTAAAAAAAAAAAAAAGTTACGAGCACAACTCTGTCCATTACAATCCAAACACATTACTATTATTATTATTTTTTACTTAAATTAAATGTGCTCGTAAACATTGGTACCTATAATTTTTTTTGAGTTTGAGCGAAGTGCACAAAACTCCGCAGGACAAAATAATAGTACAATTAATATAGGGATTGCCGAAATAATAAAAAAAGAAATCGGGATTGCCAAAAACATAAAAAAATGAACAAAGTAAAATCATTGAGTTCCGTTCCGTGAACCACAATGCCAAATTTGTGATTCAGGGTAAAAATAGAACTCCGTCTTACTCATACCCTCTAACGCCGTCATCTCCGCCGCAACGTCGTTATTCTAACGGCGTTCTTAACTAACGGAGTACGACCTAAAAGGCCAAAAAAAAAAAAACCAAAAACAGAATGCAAAATAAACTGTATAAAAGATCTTCAACTACGCAGCAGACAGAGAGAGAGAGTCCGGCCTTAAGCCCAGCCTTTCGCCGCAGTACTGCTCGTTTTTAGAGCAAAGAATTTAAAAAGAAAAGCGAAAGACAAGAAGAGAAAAAAGATAGAGAGAGAGAGAGATAGTAAAGGAAAAAGAAAACAACAAGAGAGAGAAAGAGAGTTTTTTTTTTTTTTTCCTGGTCGAAATTCGAAGGAGATTGGTTCTGCATTATTGGTGTTTAAAGCTTTGAATTCAGACACTTTGGTGAGTAAACTGTGAGTTTCAAATTCAGTTTCCTTTTGTTCAACAACCTGGGAGTTGAAACTTTACGTCAATTTTTTGTTATAATTCTGATCAAACTAGCAGTTAATCCATTATTATCCTACTATGTTTATGGATCTTTATGTTATGGTTTAAGGTTTTGATTTTTTGTTTAATGATAATTCTGTTGGCAGATTCGCTGACTTCTGTGACTCAATTTTTCCGGGCTCATGGTTTTACTTTTACGTGTACGGAAAATATGTAAAGCTGAATTGTTGGTCAAGAAAATTTTCTTCCCAAGTCTTTGAAGCAATAATTGAGAGCAATTCCATAATTTAGAGCTGTCCGATTTATTCGAGGAAGCGAATGCGCCTCCGATCTTTCTCTTCTCTTTAGTACGCGGATCTGAGAAGCACCAGTGAGAATTTGAGGCTCCAACGTTCCAATTCCGCTTTGAGAGTTCTGAATTTTCGAAGAATTCAATTATTAGTCAGAGAATTCACTGAATTTGAGGCTCTGAGGATACTTTGTTTACATAATTCAGTTCAAAAAAAAAAAAAAAAAAAAAAAAACATGGAGCTTCCTCAACCTCGTCCCTTCAGAGCCGAAGGTACTTTCAGAAACATGTTTTTTTGTTTTCAAATTTGTTTCGTTTAGACAACAATGAAAATATGTTTTGGTTTTGGTTTTTGTTCTTGTTTTTGTTTTTTTGGTATAGGACGAAAACCAACACATGATTTTCTGTCACTGTACACTCATTCAGCTGCGCAGCAAGATCCAAGGCCATCTTCTCAAGGTAATTTTTTTTTTTTTTTTTAAATATAGTAAAAAATAATGAAATTTATTTTTTCTATTTCAGTCATCCAAGATCTCAAAAATTAAAGGAATTTTTTTTTTTTTTTTGGTTTTAAAGATTTTTGTTTTGTTGGGAGAGTTGGTAATTTGGATTTTTATGTTTTTTTTTTTTTTGATAAACGGACTTTAATTTTTTTGGATGTAAATAGAAAATATATAATGAAAAGCAGATATATCAATCTTGAATCTTGATTCTTGAATAATAATGAATAGGCATCACAATTTTGTGTGTGCACGTGATGGCAATTGAATCATGGATCTGGGCCATGAGTTTTAAGTGGGCCAGATTTTTTAAACAGGTTGTCGAATCCGAAAAGGAAGGGGTTAGAAGTTAGCAATTAGCACCATCAGATTGGAATTGGGCTTTTGGTGGGACCCATTTAAGATTTTGACAAATCAAAATTTGACGTGTCACATCAAGGGCACTATTCAAGTACATCATCAATATCACACATGTTACCCAAAAAAATGCTTTGACACTCACTACTATCAGCCCCATGAGTCACGCCCTTGATCTTCTTCATTCATGAAATGTGATTAATGGTGGTGAAGTTATGTACATCGCACATGCATGCAAAAGCTGCATTGAGTATTTAATTTTTTCATATATTGGTATTTATTATGATGAGCGAATTTTTCTTTATTAAAAATATCAAAAATATTTGATTTGATTTGAAAAAAAAAAAAAAACACTAAGCTTAGGTTTGCCTAGGAATGAAGTTGTGTTTTGCGTTTTTTGTTAGGTCCCACGACACTGTTCACAACCCAGCCAAACACGTTAAATGAAGATTTTTAGGTAAATAATGGGTCCCATGACACTATTCATAACTTAAAAATTATTTTACTACAGTATTTTCAATAATAAATTTTCAATTTTCAGTAAAATAAGCGATATCCAAATAGATTCTAAGAAATATTGATGGAGTTACAAGACTCTTAGTATTTCAATTTAAAAAAAAATTAAAATTACAACTCTACAATATTAATCTAAACAGATTTTAAATTGAAAATTTTAGTAGCTAGGCTAGATAATTTTGAAAATTTTAGCATCATATTTTTTTTCCTGCCAAATATGAAATTTTCTTAATATAGCTCATACCACCAGACACCAAAATTTGAACTTTCTTGTTTAACTTTTGCCCATTCAGATTTCATATTAATTTAATATGAGAACCATGTTCAGATCTGAATTCCATGAATTGTATAGTTGTCAAAAATTTTAAAAGACTTACTTTTATATATATATATATATATATATATATATGTAGAGATATTGTTTGGTTGCAAATTTCATAAAGGTTGTTGAGGACTTTTTTTTTAAGGTGTGTGGCTCTAAAATTTTTATAAATTTACATGGAGTACATGTTAGCCAGGTCTCTCTCTTTGTGGAGAAAGTATCTTTTGTAATTATTATATCTAATCGCTCATATCATAATTCAATGAGTGAATGACATGTGATTCAGTTTTATACTCATTTGTTATAATTGATTTTATACCAACCTTCCAAGTTCCCATCCTATGATTTTTATTCATTAAATTATTACATGGATGACTTTTTTTAAAAGAAAAATTACATGGATGACTTGACTTGGTATAATTGTAACACGAGAGCCTTTTTTTTTTTTTCTTGTTGCCCATAATTACATAAACATATGCCCATTAATCAGTCTCACCTAGATCTAAATAGGAACTCCTTTGTTTCTTCATGCATGAACAGGAAGTTACCTCAAAACTCATGATTTCTTGCAACCATTAGAGCGGATAGGAAAGACCAGTGCAAAGGAAGAAACCACAGCTGAGATATCATCGGTGGAAAAGCCGCCGCCTTCGGTGGAGCACTCTCTCCCCGGAGGGATTGGGACTTACACTATAAGCCACATTTCATCCTATTTTAATCAAAGGGTTCCAAAGCCAGAGGGGTCAATATATACAGTAGCACAAACAAGTAGTACAGATAGGAATGATGAAAATTCCAACTCCAGTTCTTATACAGGAAGTGGGTTCACATTGTGGGAAGAATCTGCGTTGAAAAAGGGAAAGACAGGGAAGGAGAATATGGGTGAAAACCCAGTCACAAGAGGTAAAAAAACAAAGTCGTTTTAATCGTTTTTGTGTCCCATAACTTTTCTTTTTTTCAACATTCATTCATGCATGCATTACCGACAGTCCGACAGATACGTAGTTTGTGTGCCTAGTGAGCTAAAAGAACAGCCAAAGTTTTGCCACCGTTTTAACCTCTTCTTTCTTTTTCTCTCATTGGAGCCTTTCATTCGTTCATGGTCTAAAACAACCCCTAATGAATAATTCTTAAGTACTATCAGAACTTGGTAAATGATGTTTACATTTTTTATATTTATGATAGGGTTCACTTATTAAATTTATAGTGAGGTTTATCATAAATGTGAAAGAAGAGAACACTATTTCACTATACTCTGAGAATGCCCAAATATTTCCCCATCACCAGAGAGGAAAAAAAGGCCCAAAGTTTTGAGGGTAGCACATAGATTTGAAAAGTAATTTGTGCATCTATTCTTTCCATTTGTATTTTTTTTTGGCAAAATCAGTCCTTGATTGTTTGAATTTGAAGCGTTGCAAAAAGTAGACCTAATCAGCTGTCATATATGTAGGGACATGACATGAGGGCTATATATTGAAAATGATCTTGAATATGTTATCATAGGACATTAAGAATATCTTTCTCAAAAAAAAAAAAATAAATAAATAAATTTAAGACTATGACATGCTGGTCTATGGTCAGAAGTCTTAACCTAATAAATATAATTTAAATTAATATTCAGTATATATATAATTGTAATACATTAAGAATATGACATTATGGTCTATGGTCAGAACTCTCATCCTAATACAATTTAAATTAATAATAATTCAAAAAAAAAATTCTGGGTGTTCTTGTATCTAAAATAATAAAATTTTCAATTTCTGTTGCATAGCTGTACAACCACTTTCTGGAGAGCAAATTTTCAAATCAAGCTGGTCAAGTTCCTCGTAACCAAAAAAATAATTATAATAAAAAAAAAATTTCGAATCATCATTGAAATGTAATAATAAAAGAATTATTAAAGGTGTGAGACATTGCAAGTGTAATAATCTCCCATAATGCAGGTTCAAACAATGAAGCAACCATCTATAATCTACTAATTAAAATTTTTCAATTTTTTTTCTTCTTCTTAATACATTTAAAAAATTAGGGATCATCCAGAATCCAGATATAAAATTCGTTCTAGATTTAAAATTAGTTGGAGCAGCTCTCTCACCCTTGAAGACAATTAATTCGATGGGCCTTTTGGGCCATCAGTGGGCTACACAACATTCCGGGATAGCCCATCATCATCTCCTATACAAGGGCCCAAAAAGAAAAATGAAAAAGAAAAGAAAGAGGAAACTGGATAAAATAAAATAAAATATATAAAAGAAATAGTAGATTTAATTTTTTTTTTAATTATTATTATTGTTTTTATCATCAGTTCATACGTTTTTGATAACTATGAATAAATTTTTTTTTTTTTACTTAATATATAATCCAAGGATGAATATACTCCCAAAAGAATTGAAGGATAAAATTACCATAGTAGAAAATAAAAATTTTAATAAAGGCTAAGGTCATGGCTTAATAAACTATTAAATTTATTACACTTGCTAATGCTATTGGTATTGGTCATAACATTTTCTCAACAAGAAAAAAAAAGTATTGGTCCTAACAGATTTTCTTTATAAAAAAAAAAAATTAATTGATGTGGTCAAAACTTTTTTATATGTAAATTGGAGTATAATTTTGTGTCATGTGTTTAATCTAAACTTTTTAATTTTTGTGTCAATTAAGTTAATTTAATGCAAAATAAACCATAAGAACATATATCAAATTATACATCTAGGAGAGAATTTGAATACCATTTGTTTCTCTAGTTAAAAATAACTCAAATTTATCAACTTTTTACACTATATGTGAGTTTTTATTTTTTATTGTACCCTTCTGAACTAGTTTTTGAATTATAATATTCGGGCATCCTCTGTACTGAATACTGTATAATTGATCATAATTATAGTAGACTGGTTCGGTACAAATGGAAATACGAAAATTCAATCTTAAATGACATCCAACCAAAACAAACACACACTTTACTGAAACCTTGGCATGTACAGAAGCTGGGGCGAAGTTGAGTGGACAACAATGGACGACGTCGTCAGAGAGGCCATCACTGTCGTCTAACAGTAACAACAACAACAACCGCAACAGCTTCAGCTCTCTCTCTTCCTCTCAGTCAGTCAATTTTTCCTTCCTTTGTTTCTCTTTCATGTTGTTTTCTTTCATTTCCTTTTCAGTTTAATGCACTGTAATCAAGGGAGTAATGGGTTTTTAGGAAATGCTGAACAGGGCTACAGGGCAGAAGAACAAGAACAAAAGCTTCATGGAAATGATCAAATCCGCCCAAGGTAGTACCCATGAAGATGACATAATAATAGACGATGAGGAAGAGTTTGTCCTTAAGAAAGAGCCCTCTACTCCTGTTGCTACTACAGCTACTACTACTCCCCACATAGGTATATTCTCACTCAGAACCTGATATTAATTATTATTACTTCGTTTCTTGTTTCCCAAGAAACTGGTTTCATTGCCAGATTCTTGTGTTATATAGACATATGAAATGTAGTAAAAGATTGTTTCTTTTAGTTTCCCTTGTTGTTTTCATTGAATTAAAAAGTGTGAGTCTATGCAGGGGAGCTGAGGGTAAAAGTGGACGGGAAGAGCTCTGATCAGAAGGCTAACACGCCACGTTCCAAGCATTCTGCAACAGAGCAGCGTAGAAGGAGTAAAATTAATGATAGGTAAGTCTTCCTGCCTCTTTTTCTCATTTGGAACTATGTCTCTGTATTTGCTGCGGGTGTGTTTGAGTTGTTGACATTGTTGTACTTGGAGGGTGTTTTTCCTTTTTGGAGAACTGAATATTAATTAAATCATCTCTCATTCCTGCTTAATATTTGCCATGATGTTTGTTATTTATTGATCTAAGTAGTCCCGGTCCTAGTAATTTCATCACTAGAGTGTGACAGACTTGAAATGATACAACCTTGAAGTCCCTAATAGACATGAACATAATCGCCTGCGAACCTCTAAAACTTTCTGGCAGTCTCTTTTATGAAACATATCATCTGTATGATAGTTTTTCATTTGACTCCCCTTTTTTGATGATCAAAATAGTTGAATTGAAATTTGTCCTTTTTTTCTATGTTATTTGAGTTATCTGCTTTATAAATGTCATTTTTTTATTTAAATTGTAGTTTCGTTTTCATATAGTTTGTGAGTGGAGATTTGGGGGTGCATTTCTAGTACCATTATAGCTGTCTAAGGTTGTCTCTGGTGAAGTTGGGAACAAGGCTGATAAGTAATCAAATAGAAGATAATGCAAAAGCAGTTTTGCAAGTTAGATTAGAATGGTTAAACAATTTGCTTTGAAACACAGGCAGTGGGGTGAGTGCTTTTGCAGTTTCCTCTCTCTGTGTGTGTCTGTCTTATGATTTTTTATGGCTGCTACAAGCAACACATGACAGCTGCGGTGATTCTTTTTGTTGGAAACTTACATTAATCATATTGATGTTCTGCATAACCATATGCAAGTAATATTTTCCCCCCGGTCAAACATAAATAAAAGATTTATGGTTTTGTGGGAGTACCGGTTAGCATTATGGCTCTTTTTTGTTATTAGAAGCAATCAATTGTGTCACGCCCCGAACCCAACTATAAAGATAGGCACGTGATAACTGCCGCACGCTTATAAAGTAAGCACCCTACAAGTGTGCAAGGCCTTCTTAGCAACTAAAATTTATCCTAAAATATTAAATCAATTAAATTCAAAATACCTCAACAATTTCTTTATGAATAGATCTCCAATAATTTAATAGGAACAAAATCCAAACCTCATGTACATAATGCCAATTGGCCAATAAATATAAAACTATTAGAAGACATCCAATCCCAAAATCACTAAGCTTCTTTTTCCGCTCACAACACAACATCAAAACTCCCAAAACTTGTTAGTCTTCATAATCTGAAATTGGAGGGGAAAAAGGGGGGTGAGCTGACAATTCAATAAGTAACCAAAATCCTAATAAGTTCTATCAAGAAATAGATCTGTAAAGTAGTAAGATGTAATATGAGCCTTCAAAAGTTATGAGTTTTCAAAAATAACTAAAGAAGTTTTATAGTCTTAAAATAATAAGTTGCAAATAGATCACATACTTTAATCTTACAAATATATAATAAATGGTTTAGAAAGTAGTTAGTTTTTCATATATCAAAAGCTATAACTTACAATAGGTTCTAAAAATGCATGAGCAGTTTTGATGACTCAAAATAGTTCAAATGTTCAAACATAATTCATATTCTTAACAATCTTATGACTATGGTCACGCTATATCTCCGTGACTAGGCATCAGAGTACCAATAAATAACCCTCCATTAGTTTGGGTATCAGAATACCAATGAATAACTCCCATTGGTTTGAGGATCAGAGTATCAATGAATAACCCCTATTGGCTGAGTATCAGAGTACCAATGAATAACCTCTATTGGTTTGGGTATCAAAATCAATTTATAGTCAGATTGTCCACAATCATATATATGAAATCATAGTTTCTAACAAAAATATATCTTATTCAAATACATACATACATACATATATATATATATATATATATATAATCATATATTCAATATTCAAATATATTTGCAATATTTCTATATTCTTTACTTTAAATCAATATAGCTAAAAAAAACAATTAAATAAAATAAATCTTATATTCAATGCTCATATATATTTGTGAAAATTCTTTATTCTTTACTTTGAATTAGTATAGCTAAAAACAAATAAATAAAATACATCATATATTTAGTAATCGGATATATTTGTGATAATTCTTTACTTGAAATCAGTAATACAATAGAAATAAAATTGTAATAACCGTAAACAATTTTCAGTAGTTAAAATTATGTAAAATAAAACCAATTAGGATAAGGTTACTTACCTCAATCCAAAGCCTATTAAAAAATCCTTGCAGTTTCCTAAGACCAATCCAATGTAAACCTTTTAGCAAACTAAATAAAGAATTTACTCCAAACAAGTTTGTCACTTAGATCCTTGGACCTCAAATCTCAATGCCATCCAACACCACAGAGACAACAAAGCAAAGATGCTTTACACGTGAAAAGACTAAGTCCTTGGAAACCTTCAAATAATTGGTATTGACTTCATCTTTTATCTATCAATAAGGAACCTTAAGGACAAGTCAGTACTGCCCATAGTGGCCAACACACATCTAGTTACGTTGCTCTCAATAAGAATCATGGAATAAAAGTGATGTGCTTTTAGTGGTGAAATTTTGCTTAACTGGACATATACTGGTTGGCTTCTTAGATAGGAGAAAAGATGAGGGGGGGGGGGGGGGGGGTGGACGACAACTCCTCTTAGTACTGCCCATAATTGTTATTGACTTCATCTTTTATCTATCAATAAGGAACCTTAATGACAAGTTAGTACTGCCCATAGTGGCCAACACACATCTAGTTACGTTGCTCTCCATAAGAATCATGGAATAAAAGTGATGTGCTTTTAGTGGTGAAATTTTGCTTAACTGGACATATACTGGTTGGCTTCTTAGATAGGAGAAAAGATGAAAAAAGGTTGGGGGGGGGGGGGGGGGTGGATGGCAACTCCTCTTAGAAAATCTTTAGGCGTAAAAAGAAAAATCCTTAGGGTGGCTAGGGTTTACATGATACAATTAGGGTATAAATATTGCTAACTTCAATATCAGAAATTGTAAAATTACCCCTAAAAATAAATCTCCTTTTTATTTATTTATTTATTTTTTGGAACCGGGTATTACAAGTTGATTGTTTACTAATTAGGTTGTTGCCAACATCTTATTCTAAAAAAATGAAGTTACCATGCAGATTTCAGATGTTGAGGGAACTCATTCCTAATAGTGACCAAAAGAGAGATAAGGCATCATTTTTATTAGAGGTATATACATATCTTATTGTAATCTGCCCTTTCATTTCTTTCCTCACCTTACATTGTGCTAACAATTGAATGGTGTGGTTTTGGAATCTTTTTGCAGGTTATCGAGTACATTCAGTTTTTACAGGAGAAAGTACATAAGTATGAGGGGTCATACCAAGGATGGAGCCACGAACCGGCAAAATTGATGCCATGGGTAAATTTTATTTTTGCCTCTATGCTCTTTGTGTAATTTGGAAACATCAACACTCATTAGATTTCTTACTTCTTATTATGTATTTAGTGATTTATTTTGTGTGTGTATCATCCAAATGGACTTAGTGAGGTGGAAATTTTTGCATTTTAAAGCATGCTTATTTTACATGCATATAATGATCATATATTTGGAGAACAAATATTTGAATTTAAGCCAAATCATAGTCTATTGGAAATTTATTTTGCAAAGAATCTTGTTTGCTTATCTCAATTTCATCCATATTTTGCATACCCTTTTGCAAGCATTACCATAGTGTCTAATTTCTAGACCTAGGCTACCACGGAAAAAACCTTAGAAAATTTGATGAAAGCCTTTCAACACCTGTGCAAAAGGTTTGAACAAAAATGCTAGGAATAGTGCACAATTAAATAAAGTAGATGTTTCCCTTGATTGGATAATCTGTGGCATACCACATCAAGCTTCCCACATGGGAGGTGATAATGTTGACGTTGAGGGCACACTACCTTCTAAGAAAAGCTATCGAGCCCATTTCAATCAAGATACAGCCCTAGAGGATAGTTTAGACTATTCAAATCATGTTAACTGTAAGATCTAGAAACTCTGTTGAATGAGTAACAATGAACATCAAAGTGGACACACCAAAAGGAGTTGAGACATCTAACAAGAGTGAGGTTAAGCATGTGTTATCCCAACCTAGAGAGGCGGCCAAAGAAACTCAAACACGATAAGCCTAAAAGAGTTTGAAGCGACATCAAACAAAGAGTACATTCCCCCTGTAATCCAGTCTACACCCAACAGTTTGGTCAATGGATCCATGGGCATGTGTCTATTTGAAGTCAGCACACGTTAGGCTCATTTGGTTTACTTTTAGACCGTTCAAAGTGTTAAATCAACCTGGTTTCTATGCCATGTGGATTACCAAAAAAAAACTGAAGTAGCTAGAATCTGACTTGCTAGAGTACTACCTAAAGCTATTCTAGATGGGGTCAAGTCTCATCCACTCTGGGAGAGTTGGTGCAGACAGCATATTGTTACTGATTTAAATTAAGGGATTTGAATTTTATTTTGAGATTTTAAGGGATTTGATTGCTGTTCAAATTATGAGCTGATTTCTCCTTACTTATTTGATGTAATTTAGAACATATTTAAAGGCTCCAGAGAAAACATTATAAACACATATGATTGATGAATAAAAATTTTCGTTGGAATTTTCCAATGGATTGGTGTTGATTCCTAGCTATCTAGGTATTGATTCCAAGGTTTTTGGTTTGGTGTTTATTCCTAGGTCTATCCTTTTTTTGTTCTGTTTATTTTTCTCAATTTTACTTTAAATCTTGTGCTGCATCAGATCCATTCCACTGCTGAAACCTAATAGTTGATGATATCTCCCTTGTTTGAAACAGAGAAACAATCACAGACCAGCAGAAAGTTATGTTGATCAATCACGAGGTGTAAATAGTGCGTCTGCTCCTGCATTAGTGTTTGCTGGGAAGTTTGAAGAGAAAAATATCTGCGTCTCTCCAACCATTGCTGGGAGTGCGCAGAACCCAGTAGAATCTGACATAAGTACTGCCACTACCTTTAAACAGATGGATAACCACCCCATAATCACCAATAAGGGAATACCCTTTCCTATGTCACTGCAGCCAAATGTCTTCACACCTGTCAGGATTAGTGGTGCAGTACCTCAACTTCCTCCTAAATTGCCATCTGATGCAGAAAACATTTCATATCATCCTCAACCACAGTTATGTCAGCTGAGATCATGTCCTACTGATGGCGGCACAACTAGTGACAAGCCGAAAGAACAGGACTTGACTGTTGAAGGTGGTACCATTAGCATCTCAAGTGTGTATTCTCAAGGGTAAGTATATGTGTAATTTACATGATTACTTAGTATCTTGACTTTCTTTAAGGTAAGCCACACATTCTTAGACAAGCTGTGAATTTCACTTTGGGTCTTAATGCTGTTGGTTCATGTTTGATAAACATTAAAATGTACACACTATTAAGACACTTATTGAACTGCCAGATTAGGCACCTACGTGATCCTAAAGTTTTGGCACTTCTCGTGGCATGATCTTTAAAGGACCATTATCCTGTTAGGTTACAACAGGACTCCAATTATTTGAATTGGATACTGCAGATAGCATTTACACTGGACCATATTCTTCTTAATTATGTCCCTAGGTTCGCTTGCCTTCAGCTCAGTGAGCAGCTCTGCCATATTAGGGAACAAGCAACTCATGCTGTTGATGATTGGCACCGTGTTCTAAATTTGTATAGACGATATATGTAATAGCTATAATAGTCTTGGTAAGATGGTTGGAGGATGCTGATTCCCCATTATTGTACAAGCCCTGTCAGCTTTGACTATTCCTAGCCCTAGGCTACTTAAGCATGAGTTTTGAACTCATTTCCACATCAAGTCGAGAGTGATTGGAATAAACCTTTTAGCATGTATACAATAAAAAAAGGTGTCGTACTTAGTACACAAGTGACAAGACTCACACTTTTGTAGGGTCGGGGAAAAGGTGGTTGATATACAGTCTTATCCTAAATTTTGGAAAGGCTTATTCCCAAACTTGAATTGTGACTAATTGCTTGGACAAAAAGCACTGATCATCACACCAAGGTCAGGCCTCTTGTTGATCGAAAATGTCATTCTTTAAATGGCAATTCCTCCCCTTGAAAAAGCATGGTGGGGTGGAGAGTGAGGTTGTGGCATCAAAACCTACTAGGTGGGTGTGTGTAACTTAGCAATAAAAAGAAAAAATTGCTTAAAGTCAGTGATCTACATGGTAGATTTGGTTCTCAATTCATTCTCCATTAGTCAGTAAAAGGGATTTGGCCTAGTAGTAATTTGTGAACATCATTTTGAGAGCAGTACTTTGAATCAGTTTATTGATTAAAAATCTCTAACATGAAGGGATATTTGGCATTGAACAGGTTGTTAAATTCTCTGACAGAAGCACTGCAGAGTTCTGGAGTGGATTTGTCACAAGCCAGTATCTCAGTACAAATTGAGCTTGGAAAGCAATCTAATGGTAGAGCGACCAGACCCCCATCTGTTGTAAAGGTATATAAGTATATTAATATTTAACACCACAATTGGTACTCGAAGTCTCTTTTCAAGTAAAATTTTTATTAGAGTTTAGTGCACATATTTCATTTCCATCTCTGTAGAACTTGGCTAAACTTTGTCTTCCAATGGTCCCTAGGTTAATGAGGTTCCAACTAACAATCAGGGGACAATACGCTCTAGAGTTGCAAGTGCTGAAGACTCTGACCAAGCCCGCAAGAAGCTCAAGACAGGCAAAAGCTAAAATGACAGTTTCACTATTTTCTTATTTTTCTAATTGTATTAATTGATTTTTTTGGGTAGCCTATATCATCTTGGGTGGGTTTATTCATGTCTTCTGCTGGTTTATAAACTACCCAGTTGAGACCAAGATTGATTGTTTGTACATGTAGCATCTTTCAATTAGTTTGTTGGGATCCACATATTTCCCAGCAAAATAATATGTATTATTTATTTTCTATTTGTTGTCATCATAGAGGCTTCCATGTAAGATTGAGAAGCTGCTTTTTCATTTAAAGCTTCCATTCTTGTAAAGTTTCTTTCAATATTATTTTTCTTGATTCGTGAAATGTAAGTGAATTTTCTTTATTGAAGGGTGCTGTAACATTTTTTATTGCTTTAAATTCCAAAAATATTTGTCTGTGTCCTCAATTTCAATGCTTTAAAATAACAGTAAGGATTGATGACTTGGTATAGAATAAGGAAAAGAATATGGCATAGAACGGTGAAAAATAAAAGGTAGTGCATTGCAAAATATAATTGAACTCGTGACTTTCAGTTACGAGTTCAATTATTTTTGGTACAGGTTTTTCCACACAATGTGTGGAACGAGTTTTTCCCCAAAAATAAAAGGATAAGAAAGATCATGTTAGAGCTATGAAGCGAAACTCTTGAAAAGGAACATGGACTCATGAAAAATGACATCTCTTTGAAACAAAAAATTTCTTTGTTTTAAGGTCATAACCTTGTATCCTTTAAAGACTTGATAAATATTCAATCAATCAATCATCTATACATATAAAAGCAGAGGCTTCTTGTGGGAGAATATGAGGGTCTCTCATGTGATGCATTTCTTGAGATTTTCTTTATATATTTAGACTTTCACCTCAACAAAATTTGCATTTATATCAAAGTATTAGTTTATTGAATTAGCGAAAGAGTAAATAAATATATTAATTATATATTGTAGGGTCAGTATTTGCAGCCCAAGCCCAAGGAAGTATGGATTTGGAGCTCACCGAGCCCGAAACAATAAATTTTGTAGAGAGTGGGTGAAAGAGCTAGGCTAATAACGAAAAGAACAGTATTAAACGGCAACACCAATGGGAGGGTTTGGATTAATGTGTTCTCGGACTGATATGAGTGCCATGTCCGAAGATGTGCTTTTCATTGAGAGTCTAGGATTACAATTTCTGGAGCTACAGGAATCAAACATATCCTTTTCTCTCTCCCCCTCCCCCACTATCAGAGGCACCCTTCCCTTATATAGCATTGCCTTCCTACATCTCCTCCGTCCACTTGTTCATCATCCAGGCACCCATTTGAGTGCATGTCCCATCACCCCACTTTCAGCCTTATGTGAGTGGCAGTAGCTGAGAAAGCACTGTTCAGGGGTCTTATCCACATAAATGCAGCCAGGAAGGCAGGTGCAGTGCATTAAATGTGGTGGTTGAAGTATGCCTCCTTGATATTTCTCTGTTCCCGTTAGCTTCATGTGTGTCCGAGGTTCCTTTCTCTCTCTTGACACTTGTCAAACAGATCACTTGAACCTCCCATGCTCGTGTTGGGTCAGACCTCTTCGGATCCGAGGATGTTGGAGTACTCGGACATATGAACATCTCCTCGGATAGTACACGTGCTCATCTTAGGGCATTCCCCTTTGACATGGGCCTCAGACTGAGGGCCTCGCCTCCTCGGATGAAAAGTGTTCCTCATTCAGGGCCTTGGGCCCAATAAGTTGGGTTGGGTTTTTCTCCCCCCACATTAGCCCCTCAAAATTGTAGTTTTTCATTCGTATCCGAAGAGAAAAAGTAGGATTTTGACTTGCCACGGAGCAAAAGCTTGTAAACAGGCAAATTTGAATTGGCACGTGCATAAGTATAGGAACTGTCGCTTCATTAATGCCGCTGCGGTTTCCTTATTCCCCAGGCGCTGCATTAATTGCTCCAGGTGGCGCTTCGTCCTTCATATCCAATGGTGACTGACTGATCCAACGGCTGTGGTTTTTCTTTGAAATTTGGGCGGGAGTGCCCCTGACCCTTCATTTGACCCCGTATAAAGCTTCAGAGGACATTATTTCTTCCTCACTTTGCAAATCTTCAGACGCTTCAGAGAGAACAGGCGCGCCGTCCCGTCCAAACCTCTCAGTCGCTGCTTTCAGGCCTCCCCAGAGTCATTAAGAACCCTCCTACAAGCCTGAAATCCTCTCTCCGATTTAGTCCTGGTGAGTCATCGTTTACCAAACCATTTAGTTTTCTCTTCGGCCAACAGTTTCATCTAAGCACCATGGGAAAGCTCGAGTACATGGTGGATACCCCTGAGCAACTAGAAGCATTTAGGGCCGCGTACCGCATACCTCCCAACGTGGGTGTGAGGTATTGCCCCCCAGAAAAGATTCTAATAGACCGGAAGACGGGAGAAGTAGTTATTCCCCTTATCGCCTTCAAAGAAGGGGGAATGACCATCCCCATGGGTCCCATCACCATTAACTATCTCCGAAACCATAGGCTCACTCCCTGGCAGTGCGCACCCAACATGTTTAGGATTCTAGGGGCCATTGAGGACCTTAACCTTCACCTAGGATTGGGCCTCACCTGGCTCGACGTAGTACATCTGTACGAATGCCACAGCCAGCGAGACGCGGGATATTACTTAAAATCCCGGTCGGACGTGGTCAAGCTCATTTCTTGCCTCCCCAAATCCAACAAAGGGATGAAAGACGACTATGTGATCGTCTCGGGCGCATGGCATGACGGCCATCACTGCCCAACCAAGCTTGGAAAACATGGTGGGCCATGTTAGATTTAGGCACACTAACCATAGGCCTAGGGTCCTCGTCTTTTAATCGTTTTTGGTTCCTTTTGTACTACTATTTTTGAGTCCCTAACATAGCTTTGCTGTGCCTTGGAACAGATAAAAACTTCGTATCTCCTCGGCTAAGTCTTACGAACGTCGCCGCCCTCAATTTCCTGTTGAGATCAGAGATTTTCGTGAGCGAGGACGGACAGCTCCGATCGGCTCCTCTCATTCTGGGCTACACAGGAAATCCAAAGGGTTTCCAACCAGTCGGCAACGCAATTGTTCAAGGAGACCCCCGCCTTGCCCGCATTGACGTTGGTCGGAAGGGTTTTTTGGCGCCATATGATCTAGAACCCGTACCACATCCACGCCCTCAAGCTATACCCCCTCTCGTCCAACCACTCCAGCAAGTCCCTCTCGGACAGGCAGCTGAAGGCGAAGGGGTTGGTTCTTCCGCCTCCTCGCTAGAGGAACAGATAGATAGATTCCAGTTTGAGGGCGAGGGTTCAAGGGCCGATCGAGTGATAGAGGTTTCAGACGCTGAGGAGGATACTGACAGGCAATCGGGCATTCACCTTAATCTGTTAGCTGCTCATTCTGAAGGCTCTTCGGACGACAATATGGACCTGAGGAACTTGATGAAGGGTAGGGGGAAAAAGTCCGAGTAGAAAGATGCTGGGACATCAAAAGTAGTAGTGACACTGCCTCCAGTGCCTACGCATGTTCCTGACCCAAGTCTGAAGCCCATTCCAGACTTAAGGAAGAAGAGGCCCCACGTTGAGGTTGGGGAGAAACAAGTGCTGCCAGACAAGGGGGCTAAGTAGCAGAAAGTGGTGAAGGATAGCCGAGCCTATAGGGCCTCATCTACTAAAAGCCGAGAAGAGGCTTTTGTGGCAGATGTACTCCGAGGGGGAGGACCGCGAATCTGGTCTCCCAAGTTGGAGCTGGATGGCGCTCCAATCCTGTGGGATACCTCCCTCAGGAATTATGACGGAGGGAGGGCAGGCTATGTCGCCGAAGCCCTGCAGCAACCACTCCTCCTCCCCCACGACATGAAGTCCTACAGGCGCTTCAACCAGCAGGAGCTCTTCATGTCTCTCAAGAGGGACTTAGCCATGGTAAGTGCACCATTTAAGAGTTCAAGTTTTATACTTGATTGGCTTCGTTTCTCTTCTTAACATTGAAGGCGTTGTCATGCAGATTACTCAGCAAGTCTATGTGGCTGAGGGGTTGAACAAGGAGTCCTGGATCAAATCCCAAGCAGCAACCCAGTCCCGGGATGAGGCAGAAGCATCCCTTGGAAAGCTGAAGGAGGAGCATTTTCAGATGTCCGAGGAGCTTAAAGAGGTGATCTCCCAGAAGCGAAGCCTCGATGCTGGGCTTAAAAATGTTGAAAAACAGGTCGAGGAGCAGCGAAAACTGCTGACTGCCTCAGAGGTTAATTTGGCGACCGAACGGGAGTTGGTGAAAGGCCTCAGGGCCGAGCTGCAGAAGGCTAGAGAGAACGCCAAAGCAGCCGAGCAAAAAGTTCAATTGGCCAAGGAGTCAATTGAAACCGAGAAGAAGGCAGCGTACCAGTTGGGGGCAGATGTGACAGCGCAGCAACTCACTGAGCAGTTTGCCTCAGTTTGTCGCGAGTACTGCGACAAAACTTGGGAAAAAGCCTTGGACGCAGCTGGGGTACCCTCGGACTCTCCCCCAGCGAAAGAATAGATATATAGGGTTCTTATTTTGCACTTGTACTTTTGTTTTAAGAAGTTGTAATTCTTCCTTTCGTGTTTTGCTGATTAAGTATATATTTTTCCTTGAATGGAATGGCTCCCTATTTATCTTTGATGTCTTTGATACATGCTTTATCACTTACTATTGCTGTACATACAACCATACATTGCAACTGTGACATAATAATGTAAATAACTTGACTGATACATCATACTGGTGGTGTGAGTAATCAAAATTAAAATTGAAAAGGATAGGCCGAATGAGAGTTATTGATGAGTAATGATTAGAATAAGTGTATACGCGAGTTTCGCATGTCCTTCCAAGTAAAACATAAGTTATTACCCCTCGGTTTTGAATTAAACATAACGGAGGAAGACATTTATAAATTAGAATCAATTTAAACGCAATCAGGAATTTTAGCACTAAACCCCAGTGACAACAGCTGCGCGGGGGGGGGGGGGGGGTATCGACAAACCTATCGTTTGGTTCAAGGATTATAGGATTCAACTGTATTCGAGTGTTAACTAACCCTAATCACCTGGTCCGAGGACTACAGGCATGATAGGATTTAAGTTTAAACACTATAGAACCGTAACTGAGTGCTAACTAACCCAAATCATCTGGTCCGAGGACTACAGGCATGATTGGATTTAAGTTTAAACACTATAGAACTGTAACTGAGTGCTAACTAATCCAAATCATCTGGTCCGAGGACTACAGGCATGATTGGATTTAAGTTTAAACACTAGAATTGTAACTGAGTGCTAACTAACCCAAATCATCTGGTCCGAGGACTACAGGCATGATTGGATTTAAGTTTAAACACTAGACCTGTAACTGAGTGCTAACTAACCCAAATCATCTGGTCCAAGGACTACAGGCATGATTGGATTTAAGTTTAAACACTAAAACTGTAACTGAGTGCTAACTAACCCAAATCATCTGGTCCGAGGACAACAGGCATGATTGGATTTAAGTTTAAACACTTGAGGGAATACTTTACGCAGAGAATTGACACGTCGGTTGAAGAATAGATTTGGTCAATAAAAGTACCTCTTGAGGTTATTTACATTCCATGGGCGCGGTATTACATGATCATCTAGGTCTTCTAAGAAATATGCCCCAATGCCTGCTCCTGAGGTGATACGATATGGTCCTTCCCAATTGGGTCCAAGTTTTCCCCAAGCCGGGTTCTTTGCGGTGCCTACAACTTTCCTCAACACTAGATCACCAGGCTCTAGTGGCCTTAGCTTTACGTTAGCATCATAGCCTTGCCTGAGTTTCTGTTGATAATGTGCTAGACGAACCATTGCATTCTCCCTCCTTTCATCAATCAAGTCTAAGCTCCTCTGTAGTTGCTCATCGTTATCGGCCGGACTGAATGAACTAGTTTTCATCGTTGGGAACCCGGTCTCCAAAGGAATGACAGCTTCAGCCCCATAGGTCATTGAGAAGGGGGTCTCCCCAGTAGACCTACGAGGCGTAGTCCTGTAAGCCCAAAGTACGTGCGGCAGTTCGTCTACCCATTTGCCCTTCGCATCATCTAATCTCTTCTTTAAGCCATTCAGTATGACCTTGTTGACGGCTTCTGCCTGTCCATTACCCTGGGGATAGGCTGGAGTGGAGTATCTGTTCATAATTCCCAGCTCACTGCAGTAGTTCCTGAATGCCCTGCTATCAAACTGCAAGCCGTTGTCCGAGATGAGAGTGTGAGGAACTCCAAACCGGGTGACAATATTCTTCCACACGAACTTTTGCACATCAACGTCTCTGATGTTGGCTAAGGGCTCAGCGTCAACCCACTTGGTGAAATAGTCCGTTCCGACCAGGAGGTACTTCTTGTTTCCTGCAGCTTTGGGGAAGGGTCCCACAATATCCAAGCCCCATTGGGCGAAAGGCCATGGGCTAGATAGCGGATTAAGGTTTTCCCCTGGCTGGTGAATGCTTGGAGCGAAGCGCTGACATTGATCACACTTTTTAACGTATTCATGTGCCTCCTTTTGCATGTTAGGCCACCAATAGCCTTGTGTGAGGGCTCGGTGAGCCAAGGACCTGCCCCCAGTGTGGCTCCCGCAGATTCCTTCATGCAGCTCTTCTAGCAACGTCTCGGTTTTCTCGGGATGCATGCACAACAAGTATGGCCCCGAGTAGGAGCGTCTGTATAGTTTCTGGTCCTCGGATAACCAGAACTTAGTCGCTTTCCTTCGAATCTTATCAGCTTCTCCTCTGTCTTCAGGCAATACATCTTCTTTGAGAAATCTGACTAGGGGGTCCATCCAGCACGGCCCGGCTCTGACCTGGTGAACCTGGACTGCCCCTGACTTCGCCTCCGTGGGCCTGTGCAAGTCCTCGACGAGGATGATCCTCGGCAAGTCTTGTGCCGAAGAGGTGGCAAGCGTGGCCAGGGAGTCAGCATGTGAGTTGCCACTCCTGGGGATGTGCAGCAAACTGAAAAAGTCGAACCCTGACTGCAGCTGTTTAACACGACCCAGGTACCCTTGCATTCTTTCGTCCTTTGCCTCAAACTCGCCTTGTACTTGACATACTACCAATCTTGAGTCCGAGAACAATTCCACGGATTTCCCCCCCATTTTACGGACCATTGTCATTCCCATCAGTAGGGCTTCATACTCCGCCTCATTATTCGTTGCCGAGAAGTCCAGCCTTAATGACTTCTCGATGGTGATTTTCTCGGGGGATATCAGTACCAGCCCAAATCCAGATCCTCTTTGGTTTGCCGTGCCATCAACGTACACTTCCCAATGGGAGGGATTTTGTTGGGAGATCATGCCAACTGATTTCTCATCCATGCCTGACGTGGGCTTTACTTCTTCTAACTGGGGCTCCGTGAATTCAGCCACCAAATCTGCGAGGACCTGTCCCTTGACCGATGTGCGGGGCATATATCTTATATCGAAAGCCCCTAAGATTGTACCCCACTTGGCAATCCGACCTGTGTAATCAGCACTTCGGAGTATAGCTTTGAGTGGGAGTTGTGTGAGAACGATAACCGTGTGGGCTTGGAAGTAGTGAGGTAGCTTCCGTGTGCCCAGCACTACTGCTAGGATAGCCTTTTCCAGAGGTAAGTAGCGAATCTCGGCCTCATGCAGTGACTTGCTTACGTAATAAACAGGCCTTTGCACACCAGAATCTAATCGTATCAATACCAGGCTCACTGCATAGGGAGCTACAGCGATGTAGGCGAACAGTACCTCATCAGGCTCAGGACTGGACATGATAGGTGGCCGAGCCAGATAATCCTTGAGTTGCTGGAATGCAGAAGCACATTCCTCAGTCCATTCGAATCCCTTCCACTTGTTGAGTAGGGAGAAAAAGGGACGACACCTGTCTGCTGATCTAGAGATGAACCGATTGAGGGCAGCGGTCATTCCAGTTAGCTTCTGAACCTCCTTAGGGTTCCGAGGAGCTCGTAGATCGTTGATGGCCTTTATCTGGTCGGGGTTGTCTTCGATTCCTCTGTGCGTGACCATGTATCCTAAAAATTTTCCGGACCCTACCCCAAACGAGCACTTAGAAGCATTCAATCGTAGCTTGTACTTTCGTAGAATCTCAAAGGTACTTTCAAGGTCCTTCACATGCTCGGCTATAACTTTGCTCTTCACCACCATGTCATCTATGTAAACCTCGATATTCTTTCACAGCTGTGGCTCGAACATCCTCGTCATCATCCTCTGGTAGGTAGCTCCCGCGTTCTTCAAGCCAAACGGCATTACTTTATAGTGGTAGTTGCCAATAGGGGTGACAAATGCAGTCTTCTTCTGGTCATCCGGGGCTAATGGTATCTGGTGGTAGCCTTGGAAGGCGTCTAGGAAGCTCATCTGAGGGTGGCCGACAGTGGCATCGACCAGCTGATCTATTTTTGGCATTGGGAACGGATGTTTGGGGCATACCCTATTCAAATCCGTGAAGTCTACGCATACTCGCCACTTCCCACTCTTCTTCTTCACCACCACGGTATTTGCCAGCCATTCGGGATAAAAAACTTCTTTGATAGCCCCAGCCACTTTGAGTTTCGCTACTTCGTCTTTTACTGCATCAGCATGCTCCTTGGATGGGCGCCGAATGGGCTGTTTCTTGGGGGTGATCAGTGGATTCACCTTCAAGTGGTGGCATATAAACTCCGGGTCTACCCCTGGGGCCTCATAAGGACTCCAGGCAAACACATCGAGATTTCGCATAAGGAACTCTATCAGCTCTTCCTTCTCTTGAAGAGGCAGCTGAGATCCGACTTGAAAGAACCTATCAGGATCATCTCCAATGACCACTTTTGTTAGATCCTCACATCGAGTGCCTTCATCTGGTTCTTCAAAGGGCAATCCCCGAGACTGTAGTTGCTATGAATCCCTCCCGGCTACGGCCGAGGACTCGGCTGAGGTTTTATGCTGAATGGCAGCTACCAAGCACTGACGAGCAACAGACTGGTCTCCTCGGATCTCGCGTATCTGCCCTTCTGACGGATATTTGACCTTTTGGTGCAAAGTAGAGGAAACAGCCCCAAGTTCGTGAATCCAAGGCCTGCCCACGAGTGCCGTATAGGGCGAATATGCATCCACGACTATGAAATCTAACTCCACCACCTCGGTGCCAGACTGCACTGGTAAGCGTATCCGGCCTTTCGGAACGACAGGCCTTCCTTCAAAGCTCAGGAGGGGGGAATCGTACGGCGTCAGGTCTTGGGGCTTCAGGCCTAGCCCCTTGTAGAGGTCTGGGTACATTACCTCCACAGCACTACCCTGGTCCACCATCACCCTCTTTACATCGTACCCTCCTATCCTGAGGGTGATAACTAGTGCATCATCATGGGGTTGGATGGTGCCAACCATGTCTTCGTCCGAGAATCCCATGACCAACGGGGCACCAGACTTAGTTCTCTTAGGTCCTCGGCTTGGCTCCCCTACGGGTGGTCGACCTACTGACATAACTTTCAATGGCCAGGATCCTGTTCTTCCTGGCGCGGCGAAGACGACGTTTATAGTCCCTAGCGGCGGCTTTGGGGGGTCATCTCTGCGTGGCCCAGATCCCGTCTGCCCTCGGCCGCTGGATGGGTGCAGGAGGTGTTTCAATTTACCATCGCGGACCAGTTGGTCCAGGTGATCCCACAGGCTCCTACAATCCTCCGTGGTATGCCCATGGTCTTGATGGTACTGGCAGTAGAGATTATAGTTGCGTTTCTCGGGGTTTCCTATCATCTTGTTCGGCCACCTGAAGAATGATTCGTTCTTGATCTTTTCCAGGACCTGGTGTACTGGCTCTTTGAACACGGTGTTGACCGATTGAGGATTCATCGATCCTGATTGCCCGGCAAAATCTCTCCGCGGTTTATTATAATTGTAACGGTCCGACCGCGAATCCCTCCTCTCCTGAGAGATAACCTTGTCCTTTCCCTTGACCTGCTGCTGATCTTCTTCAACCCTCTTATACTTTTCTATGCGGTCCATAAGCTGACGCACGTTTGCGACCGGTTTGCCAGATAGAGATGCCCTCAAACCGTGATCAGTAGGGAGGCCGAGCTTGAATGTGCTGAGGGCCATTGCATCATTGTTACCTTCTATCTCATTGAACATCTCCCAGTACCTATCTGAATATGCCTTCAAGGATTCACCTTCCTGCATGAACAAGGATAGCAGGGAAGAGAAAGGTCTGGCCGCTCTTCGGCATGTGACAAAACGGGAGCCGAATGCCTGAGTGAGCTCTTTGAAGGAGTTGATGGAGCCTGCCTTCAAGCCGTCAAACCACCTCATGGCCACAGGCCCGAGACTGGAAGGGAAAACCTTGCACATCAGGGCTTCGTCTCTGGCGTAGACAGCCATCCTTTGGTTAAAATGACTCACATGCTCCACGGGGTCAGTCTTACCATTATAGATGGTAAACGTTAGCTGGTTAAAACACCGAGGGAGTCTAGCCTCCTCTATCCTGCGCGTGAAGGGCGACTTAGATATCTGGTTCGGAGCCCTGTTCATGGCATCGTTCTCCATGTCCTCGTGTGATGGACTTCTACATTGCCTCTTACGATGGGATTCCTCCTCATAAGTGTAGGACTCGCTGGCTAGTGTCTTGGATTTGTGCTGATAAGAGACATCCTGCTCATCATCAAGATCATCCTCAGAGTATGAGGAAGCCCGTCTCCTCTTTGCATGACGCAGCTCTCTCTTTAATTTTTCTACTTCCAGTTGCAAGTCGCGGTTCTTTTTTGCATGGGACATGTGACTTCCGCTCTGTGATTGGCCCTGGCTAAGGCGCACTGTGTGTACGCTACCTTCACGATTTTGTCCCCTCTCTAGGTTGGCAAAATGGTCCACGTGTTGGGATGCCCTGGATTCTGCTTGCTGTTCACCTTGTCCTGCCATCATCAACTGTTGTTTTCACTCTTGCACAAGCTCTTCCCACAGACGGCGCCAATTGTAGGGTCAGTATTTGCAGCCCAAGCCCAAGGAAGTATGGATTTGGAGCTCACCGAGCCCGAAACAATAAATTTTGTAGAGAGTGGGTGAAAGAGCTAGGCTAATAACGAAAAGAACAGTATTAAACGGTAACACCAATGGGAGGGTTTGGATTAATGTGTTCTCGGACTGATATGAGTGCCATGTCCGAAGAGGTGCTTTTCATTGAGAGTCTAGGATTACAATTTCTGGAGCTACAGGAATCAAACATATCCTTTTCTCTCTCCCCCTCCCCCACTATCAGAGGCACCCTTCCCTTATATAGCATTGCCTTCCTACATCTCCTCCGTCCACTTGTTCATCATCCAGGCACCCATTTGAGTGCATGTCCCATCACCCCACTTTCAGCCTTATGTGAATGGCGGTAGCTGAGAAAGCACTGTTCAGGGGTCTTATCCACATAAATGCGGCCAGGAAGGCAGGTGCAGTGCATTAAATGTGGTGGTTGAAGTATGCCTCCTTGATATTTCTCTGTTCCCGTTAGCTTCATGTGTGTCCGAGGTTCCTTTCTCTCTCTTGACACTTGTCAAACAGATCACTTGAACCTCCCATGCTCGTGTTGGGTCAGACCTCTTCGGATCCGAGGATGTTGGAGTACTCGGACATATGAACATCTCCTCGGATAGTACACGTGCTCATCTTAGGGCATTCCCCTTTGACATGGGCCTCAGACTGAGGGCCTCGCCTCCTCGGATGAAAAGTGTTCCTCATTCAGGGCCTTGGGCCCAATAAGTTGGGTTGGGTTTTTCTCCCCCCACATATATAATTGTGCATTAATTTTTTATAGTAAAGGAATTTGTATGATTATTTATTTTATAAATTTTATCTATAAATTTTTATTGGAATAATAATAATAATTGTGGCGGGATGAGAATCCAAGACTATGGACCGATGGGCCAAGGATAGCATCGTATGTATGGACCTTAAAAAACACTAACAACACATCCTTGGGAAAATACGAACAACCCCTTGCCGGTATAGGAAAACCACAATACCTGAGGACCCTAAGGATACCTATGCACTCTCGGGAGGTCGAGATCCCATGCTATAGGCCGTCGAGCACAAACTGAGGATGAGAAGGAAGATTTGTCATCAAGCTGGGAAGGAAAGAAGATAGATAAAATATTTATCACCTCCGCATTCAATGCTCTGCTTCCACTTAGCTAGTCGCATTAATGAGCACATGACCCCTGAATAGTGTCACAACAGCTCTAATGTGGAAGCCTTCTAGTAACGTCATAATGGGACAAGCATCAAGGGAAGGGAACCATGACCCTCTATATGTAGGGCTCAGATGCACCTTACCTGACTATATAAAGCACAGGAATCCCTAGAGAAGGGGGATTCAAAATTTTTAAGGAAGAAACACTTGTAACCTCTATCTCGAACTAAACCTGAGGAGCTCAATACAAGCCCTTTGAGGCTATCTTTCAATAATACCTGCATAATTATACTAAGTGTTAATCTTTCCAATTCCAAACAATTTAATCTACTCAAAAGATGGTATGTAAGGTTGATTAAGCGTCCCACCTCTACAAATTAATTGTGTGAGCAAACATAGCAAGTATATCATCCTTTTATCTTGTCTTATTTTCTTGCCGCCACAATAATAATAATAATAATAACAATAATAATAAATTTAGAATATAACATTCTTCCTCATATTGAGTTGCTTTGACGACAACATACAAGCTATCTAAAATTAAATATTTATGAATTCACTAAAATTAATCTTAACCATTTAGATTTCCTAACTCCTTCCATTGACATGTAATATGTATAACCAACATTGTAGTCTTTATTTTATGTAATTAAAAAGATTACTAATAGGATAAATACATTAATTTTGTTATACTAATTATTTTTAGTGATGCATTAATTATTAAGTATAATTAGTCGCAAACCCGCGTGTTGCGTAGATAAAATACTATTTTAGTCCCTAGACTTTATAAAGAGTTTTTTATTTATTTAAAAAAAAATAGTTTTATCATATTTTTTATAATCTTGTCTATAATGTTTTTTTACCATTAACATATATTTATTGGTTGATGATTTGCATAACATAGATATTAAATGAGATGTAGAACTATTCATTAAATTTTTTTAATTCATGGTGTATGAAGATTATGATTATATATATATATATATATATATGTAATTTGCCTAGTTAGAGTTTGATTAGTTTTAAGTTTAAATTTTGTATTATTATATTTAATTGTTGATATTTATTTATTTAAGTGAATGTAATAGTTGATTTTATTGCACTATAAATTTTTCAATGTCCTTTGTATAGCCATCTCTGTTTTATTTCTTACTACTCTTGACCACTTTTTTATTTTCCAAATAACAGTTATTAATTGACATTTGATTTCATTTCTTTTTTTCTTCCTAAATTTATTCTTTATTGCTTTGTATGTTCCCTTGCTAGTTGTAAATTTTATGGTTATCAATAAGAAATAGATATTGTGGGGGATAAAAGTCCAGATTTACCAATTGGGCCTAGGGCCTTGTTCTTTAGGTCATCCTACGTCCAAAGAGTAATAATGGGCTGGGATAGTGTTCACCTGAGGGCAACGGACCCAAAGATGGCTGAAAAGCATAATCCGAAGAGGTCACCTATTGTCCGAAGAGGTTTTACTCCTCGGATACGAATTGTTTTGATCGAATAAACTTACAGAAGTCCCAAATGCCCATCCTGGCAATGCTGGTGGCAAAGATAAGCTCTAGGCACTCCTGGGGATGATAAGGATGAAGAAATATCTCAAGGAAAAGCTGCCACCATTGCATTTAATGCCCTGCAGCAACCTTTCTGGCCGCATTTATGTGGAGAAAACCCCTGAACAGTGCAACTTCACCTACCGCCACTCCCAAGAAGTTAAAGAAGATGTTTGATGTGACCTACACTCAAGTATGTTAGTAGATGGAGGACAAGTGGAGGGTTAGGATGATTAGGAAAGAGGCTATATAAGGAAGGAGAGCCCATGATAGAGAGAGATAGAAAAAAAGAGGAAGAAAAACAAAAAATCACTTTACTGTAGCTCTGGAATCTGTAACCTAAGAACATTCAATAAAATTCCTCTTCGAACCTTTAGTCTTTCATGGTTTTTACGTGATTGCATGTTAGTTTACTGCCCATATTACCACCAGTTCTTGTTCAATTCATATCCGGCCCAGTTCTTTCACCCACGCTCTACAAATTTATTGGTTTGGGTTTGTTGGGCTCAAATTCCACACTTAGTGGGCTTGGGCTACGAAAACGGACCCTACAGATATCATGGATGGCTTAAATAGTTATAGATGTAGTTACGTTAGTGGTATGTCAAAGGATTTTTTTTTTTTTTTTTTCCTTCTAAATTTTCAAGGAAATATGAAAGACATTTCTCTAGTTTGGTCTCAATCAATTAAGATATCTATAATATATTAACCGAAGTAATGCTGAGCCTTAAATATTTTTAATGTATGAAGTGGTTAGGTTAGTGGTATGTTAAAGGTTTTATAAAAAAAAAAATTAAAAATAATTCCAAGGAAATGTAAAAGGCCTTTTTATAAAAAAAAATAAAAAAAAATTGCGACTTTTTGAATTGTAGTATGAAAGGCATTTCTCTAGTTTGGTCTCAATCAATAAAGATATCTATAATATATTAACGGAAGTAATGCTGAGCCTTAAATATTTTTAATGTATGAAGTGGTTAGGTTAGTGGTATGTCAAAGGTTTTATATGATTGTTTTAATTATCTTGTTTATAGATTTTCATTATTAAGTTATAAACATCTAAATTAAAGTAGATGAATATATAAATGCAAAATTATATGTAAAGTTAAAACTGCACAAGATAAATATGCATAGATAGTTTTTTTTTTTTATTATTCATGAATAATTATTTCATTTTTTACTTATAAATATCTAAATTAAAGTTTTTTTTTTTTTGAAAAAAAAAATCTAAATTAAAATAGATGAATATGTAAAGGTAAAATTATATGAAAAGTTAAAACTACTAAAGATGAACGTTTAATCACTTGTAGATGTGTGTTTTTTGAAGAATAAAAGTATACACAGTTGCTTTAGCTGGAACTATATAACTATGCAAATATTGTTGTGAGTGGTTCCATCATTTGCAAATTATCAATTTTAGTGGCCTTACAAAACAAATATTTCATTTTGCAAAAAACTTCATATGAACTCCTCTTTTGTGACAACCTTTTTTTTTTTTTTGCCGAAAAAACTTAAGAATATTAAGACTTAAGTTAACACATGTGGTAGTTGTAAAACACGTTGGTGATATCAAAAATAGAAAGGTTTAAATATTAAAAAAAAAAAAAACATTTTCAGTAGATTGTAATATAAAACATTTTTTTCTCAATATTTTAGGTAACTTTTTCCATAAGATCAATATTGTTGGCATCCTTTAAAGAATACATAATATTTTTGAGAAGAAGAAGAAGAAGCAGAGACGATGCTAACACATAATATAAAATTATTAAGTTTGCGAGATTTAAATTTGTGGCAAAAAAAATATTAATGTATCTATGATAAAAGTTTTTATCTAAATGATTTATAGTAGTTCATATTTTTTTAGACTTGATTCAAAAAGTTCATTCTCAATAGCCTTTTAAGTCTATAAATTGCTTAATCTATGGGCCTAGACACATTCAAAGGGTGCTATCTAAATTATAAATTATATGACCCTTTATTACACAAATATATTGATTCTCCCAATGTATGGTAAGGAAAGGCAGGTTTGTGTCTAGCCATTTTCTTGATTTGTGCTGTATAATTTAATAGTATGGAGGATGTGACTAGATTTAAATGTTGAATAAAATAATATGAGAGGAAAAAATAGTAAAAATAAAATATATAGCAATAAACATCAAATTATCCTAGTCATTCTATGTAATATAATAACATTATATTATTATATACTATATGTATAATGCAGTAGGATAATATTAAATTAAAGAGAATATAAAAGATAACAACTTAAAACACAAAACTAAATTGCATCAACCCAAAGTTGATTATTTATGGTTATGAACAAAAAATGGAAAACAAATCAAGAGAGTGAGAGAGAAAGAGAGAGAAGTAACCTTCTTTTTGTGTGAGAAAACTATGCATAGAATGAAAAAGAAAATGTCAAATTTATAGGAAGATGTTGATAATAAGAAGGGTCAAAATAAAGGAAGATAAAAAGGTAGAGAAAAAATGATATTAATGTAGAAAGTAGTAGGGAGATAAAGAGGTAAAAGGGAGGAAGAGTTTTGGAAACTTAATAATAAAAATAATGATTAAAAGATATTTTAATTTTTAAATAATGGAGTTTTTAAGTCATGAGAAATTTTTTTTAAAAATATATAAGAAAAATTAGAAACAAAAAATGATGACGTGGCTGCTAACATGGCTCAACGTGAGCATAGTAACATTAAATGTTACGCTTCAGTTTTTAATAATATATAGATATAGATATAGATGAACCTTTGTCGTCATTTTTCTAAGATTTATATGAGATTTTTTTTTTTTAATAATTCTTGTTCAAATTTTATTTTATTATTTTTTGCAACAATTGAAACAAAGTCTAACAAAAGAAAAATAAATTTAGTAACACAATCAAGAATATAAAAAATAATTGAAGAATATCTTCATTTATATTTTATCAAAACAATATTTGCATTCTTTAGTAGGAATGAAACACATGTATAGGCATGAAGCAATTGTATTTGTATTGGTTAATATCAGGCACTTTCAAGTTTCCAAACACATGGTATGATCGAATCACTGCACAACTTTTTCTTTCTATTTTGTTTATAAAATAGAATACTAAATATTACAATTTTTTACAAGGAAAATTATTGAATTTTTTTTTTTTTTTATACATCGATAATTGGGTTGAGGTGGGGTGATTTAAACCCTAAGTGTCTTTTGTGGAAATACAGGAGGTGCCAACCAATTGAAATTTCTTGGCAAAAATTATTAAATTGTTGGAGGAAACTAGAAACTAGTGGCAGGAACTCGGCTTGTGAGATTAAAGCCAAAAGATGGAAATTGTTATTATGAGAATAATGAGAGATTTATGGGGTGTTTGGATGGCCTGTTTTCATAACTCAATTTTCTGTTTCCATAACTCATAACTCAAAAATGGTGGGACCTATAGCGAGAAGTCCGTTTGGCACCACCATCACTCTGTTTTCATCACTCAATTCTCTGATTTTTGAGTGATGAGTTATGAAAACTGAAAACACATTTTAGCTATTTTCAATTTCCATAACTCATAACTCAATGGCATTTTTGTAATTAAACACACATAGGGGACCCACTGTCATAACTCAGCCGCACCTTTTTGACCAATCTACCTTCTTCTTTTTTTTTTTTTTTTTTTTTTCCTTCTCCTGGGTTCGGTCTCAGGTGTCTTCCTTTTTTTTTCTTTTTCTTTTTTTTCCTTTCTTCTTTCACTGGGTTCGGGTGATCTGGGTTTCTTTTTTCTTTTTCTTTTTTTCCTTTCTGGTTCGAGTTTCTGGGTGCTGGAAAAAAAAAAAAAAGCACCAAGTGTCAGGTATGGGGCCCACAAATAGTGTAAAAAATATTGAGTGATGGTAACTGAGTGATGGTGCCAAATGGGTGTAGTATTTTAAAGTGGTGAGTGATGAGGAATGAGTGACGAGTGATGAGTGACAAAAATTGAATGATGAAAATTGAGTGATGAAAAATATACATCCAAACATGGCCTTACTTTTGCAACTCATAGATTTCAGATGACTCTGATGATGTCAGTCCTCCTATATGAAACTCACCAAACTCGTCAACACTGATAAAATCGTCGTCTTCCTTGTCAATCTTTGACATTATGCGACTCGCCTCATTCGACGTCGTTCAAGACCCCAACGCATGAAGAGCATCCTTCAACCCATTGCGTAAGATCTTCCCGCCTCCGTTTCTGTCGAACTTTTTGAATTTCTTCTTGACCTCGGCCATGGTCCCCAAAGAATTTCCTTGAGAATAACTATAGTTTAGATCAAGCCTTTTTGTCGAATTTTTTCAATATCTTCTTGACCTCGGCCATGATTCCCAGAGAATTTCCTTGAGAATAACTATACTTCAAATCAAGCCAAACTTGCCTTGCAGTCTCATTATAGATCGAATTTATTAATCAGAACAAAGCCATTATATTACAGTAGATCCAAGTGTTTGATCAAATGAGAATTTGACAGGCATGAAGATTGCACAATTGATGTAGCCAATTGTGTTTTTCACTTTGAGAGCAAGAGTCACAGATCGATCAACAGGATAATTATTACTGCTAGTTAAAGGTTGAGTGACAATCAAAGTTTCAGGACTATCACTGTTACTTAGATAGTACTGAGTTGAATTTAGATCATATGCAATTGATTTTACAGATAGATTTAGAGTAGAAGAGAAAGAAAGAGTGTTAGATTTATTCGTAGAAGCCATTATTGAGCCCTAGAACAGCTCTGATACATGTTAAGTTTTAGTTTCTCTCTTTCTTACACTAAAGCTCTCTCTAAATAAAATGGAATCTTATTGATTGAATGAGAAGAATTGGAGAGAAATAATTACTAGTAATGAGCTCTAATAATACAATATTGATTGAATGAGAATGTGGACGACTAAATTTCTCGGTTCGAAATGAGTTAAACAAGTAAAATAGTTTCACAAATGCGATTTTGTATTGATGAATGTGTGGTACAATTCTCTGTGATTACAAAAGAGTGATCCTCTGATTCGATCTCCTTGCAAGACTTATTGATTTAGATTTGTGGTAATGTGATTGTGACTTGAACATAAAATATCCTTCAATTTGGTTGAGGAATGGATTGAAGATTGCTGAAACAGAATTACAATGAATCTCTGGCTATGAGCTTGTTAGAAATCCTTTGTTCTTCACGTTCTTCGTCTTTGAAGGTTTATGGTGGAAGTTCTTCGGGGCTTTAAAGGCTTGAATCCGTAGAGCTTCGCTGATTTGTGATTTGTTGATATTTTCAGACACTTTAGGCTTGATTCCCGCAAACTTTTGGATCTAGGCGGATGATTTGGATGATTTCTCTTCGAATGTTCTTTGTATTCAAAGTTGAAGTTCTTGAAGCTCTTGGAGGCTTTAGAGCTTAGTTCTGGCAAAGCTTCTGGACTTCTGAATCTTCTCTGATGCTGCTTGTGCTTCAGATGGCTTGATGTCCTCCTAAATGTCTTAGGAAGGCTTCTATTTATAGGAGTTTTGGGGTGGATGAGCGACACGTGACGGAATCTGATTGGTGACACATGTCACAGTATGATTGGTCCGCTTATGTCATTGCTTACACGTGCGAGGTTGCTTAGGTCATCGCTTACACATGCGAGGCTGCTTGTGTCATCGCTTGCACGAGCCGATGCATGATTGGTTCTTGCATGACACTTGGCAAATTTCTGTTGGCTTTTGAATGGCAACAGTAAAACCTAGCAGCAGTATGTGACGCTTTGTAATTGGCTGTATTTTGTGGTCTTGGTAGTGTGACGTGTCAGCTTGTGATAGGTTGGAAATTTTCCCTCTCTACAAATACCCCCTCGAGACTCGTTCACGCACACGGTTTCAGAGTGTGGTGTAAGAATGAGTTTCAAAAATAGATTTTTACACTTGGTTCTTCAAATGAAGTAATTGAAGGTGGTGGAGCTTTCAGCAGGATGAAATAATTTCCAAGGAGTAGACTCACCCATATGAAAGGCTTTGATGAGACTGAAAAGAGGTCTGCGAGTATTTGAATGTACTTGCGTGACCGAGCCTTCTCAGGAGAGGTTAAGTTGAAGTAACTTCAGAAGAGTACCTTTGGATCGTTGGCGGCGATCACAGGGTGTAGAAGATGGGGAAGACGCGAGGATGGTGGTTGGGTATAACATGCAGAACCATGGGGCCAGCCTCGTGTTTTTGAGAACTTCTGGTGAAGTTATATCGGAAGAGTATACTTCGGATTAAGGCTAGGCCATGTGGGAAAGTGGTTGAGTGAGCATGTGTCATCGTTTCACTCAGGTTAAGTTGAGGTAATTTCAGAAGCTTATGGATTCTGGGGATGATGGTGTTGGTGGTGAAGAAGACGGGGATGAAGCAAAGCGAATGGGTGAAACACACACCACCATGGTGCTGGCCCTGTATGTTGCATAGGGTCTGACAGTAAGTCATTGAATGTGCGTGTGTAATGGGACCAAACCGACAGACATTAAGTTGAAGTAATTTCAGAAGAGTACCTTCTGAAATACTTCAAGCTAGCTTTAAGTTGGAGTAATTCCAGAAAATGTGTTTTGAGGTACCAGCAACGATGACCTTTGAGTCCCATAATGGTGGGGACATGGAATAAGGCTCTGGTAACCATTTACCAGCCCCAAAGGCTGAACTCTGATGAGCTGGTGCCTTGAAGGTTATCTCAAATGTTGGATGAAAGACAATTTGTAGGATACCCCAACACTTTTTACCATCTTCACTTACTGCTTCTTGTTGGAAAAGCACAAAAAAATGAAAGATGGAGCTAACTTGTAATTCTGGTCTTAGAAACCAGCCAAGTTGCTGTTTGTTCTGAACCACCGCTTCTATTGGACGGCCAAGCAATTGGAGAGAGACTACAGGAGACTTGAGGTTAGGAACAGGTGTCTCTGCTGGACTTAGACTTCCTGGCCAACCAAATCCACGGAAGCATGGAAGGCCGATACAGACCTTGTTATGAGTAATTTTATGAACAAAGGTGGTCGTTAAGTGGAGAAACAAAATTTGTTTGGATCTCAAAACTACAATGATGTTGTGAAGAGGGTTTCTACCGAACCATGAGAGGGTTGATTTCAAACTGACTATGAAGCAATATTGGTTGCTAAGTGTTGAGAATGATGAAGTCATAGTGAGAAATGGCTGTGAGAAGGAGGACTTGAAAATTTGAAAGATGCAAATCTTCATTTCATGACTCAGTGTGTTTTTCTTGATGAGTTCTTGATGAATCCGGCCCTTCTATTTATAGTGGAGAGATGAAGAATGGTAGATGGATAGTTGAGGATGGCGGATGTGAATTTTTGGTGAGACCGGTGGATGAGAATGGTAGGTGAGAGACCGATAGGGAACGAGAATGGTAGGTGAGAGTGTTTGGCACCGAAAGGGGAATGGTGGGTTGGACGGGTGACTCGATGTAATTTCAAGCTCAAGACACACTTGTGAGAGTTCATTTGTACTTTAGAAAGAAAGCCTTGATAAGGTCTGGGGAATAACCCTGAGGGGATCCAAACTAAATGGATGAATCTCAAATTTTGATATTGAGAACTTTAGTTTTGGATACTGTCAGTACTCCACCGATGTGGGTTAGATTGATGATTTCCAAGTCGTAAAAAAAAACTATGCAAGACAAGTCTGGCTTGAAAATCTTGACTTTGGGTTGATTTCAACATAAAAGTCAACTATCTTGGAATTGAGTCATTTTGTGCAATTTTTGAGTCTCAAATGATGGAACGGACTCCAAATTTGGAATGTACGCGAAAAATTGAGCAAGATATGTCCATCTTAAAAATTTTGACTTTTGGTCAAAATTTTTGCAAAAGTCAACTTTCTGAAAATTGGATGGTTGAGCAATTTCCAAGCTTCGAATGGAGAAACGGATCTCAAAATCGGAATGTACGCGAAAAATCGAGTGGGACAGGCCTCTTTTAAAAATTTTGACTTTTTGGTCAAAGTCAAAAGTCAAACTTGGTCAAAGCATTTTCTTTTCTTTTCTTTTCTTTTCTTTTTCTGGCGGTTCGGACCGGGTCAGATTTTCGGGTCGGTCAAACCGGTGAGATGACGTCATGCATGACGTTACAGAGCTGAGGCGTGTGGCACGTGTGGCGCGTGAGGGAGACCGGATCGTGTGGGCGCATAGACGTAAGGCGAGGCGCGTGGCAGCGCGTGTGACTGAAGGAATTTGACGCCGAATCTTCTGGTGGCGCGTGACAGCTCTTTTGATCCCAAAATTTTTGGGTTTTGTCGATCTAAGGCCGTAGATTACTCCTGTAGGGTCAGTTTTGTGAAATTATGAGCAGGTTTGCACAGATTTGAAGGACTAGGCCGCGGTTCGTTGAGAAATTGTGGTGGCACGTGGTGGCGCGTGGCCGGGTATCTGGGTCTGGCATTTTCAGGTTTGGTGAATCGAAGGCCGTAGAAGTCTCCTGTGATGTCGGTTTCATGGATTTATGGTCTTGGGCGGCCCTGACAGTGCTTGACATTGGTTAATCTGCCATTGTTTCTGCTTTCAAGGTCGGCTGCACAAGGAGCTTTGAACAATCATGCGGCCTAGAACTTCATCCCAGATATAGTGCAGTATTTTCTTGACATGTGTACTTCTTTTTGCAGGCCTATAGCTATATTTCTGAGGTCTAGTGCAGTATTTTCCTTCTGACACTATGATGCATTTATGGAAATTTACTCGCAGTATTCTTTGACAATCCTTTTAACCATTTTCACACTTCTTTCCTTTTGTCTATTAGCTTTCCAGGGATCCCTATATAAAGCCCTCTAGGGCATGCATTAATCAGTACAAGGAATTTCCAGTGGGTAGTATCTTTAAGTGTAGAGAAATTATGCAGAGAAATTATGTGTTTTTTTTTTTTTTTTAATACTATTATTTTTTTTTTTATCTCTCTTTTTTTTTTCACATGCTTGGTTTGTACTAACCAATTTTTTTTTTTTGGACAGGCTAGAGATTAAAATTGAAGCTCTCTCTTTATCGATTTTTTTTTTTTTTTTTGGGGTTGAGACATGCCATGAGATTTTCTCCTGAAAAGTTCTTTGTTGTTGCTTGTTTTTGTCATGCAGCATGCTTTCTTTGGCAATTAAGCCGCACCAACACTTGTCTTATCAACGCATCCTTCTCAAGAGTTTTTGCAACGTAGCCACATCAAGAGTCTTTACCATGAAGATATGCCAACATTTGTCTTTGTACTAAAGCCATGCCAACATTCATCTTTGCCATGAAGCAATATTTGCACCAAAGCTGTGCCAACCTTCATCTTTGCCATGTCAACACTCATCTCAGCCATGAAGCCATGTCAACAATTCATTCGCACTAAAGCCGTGCCGACATTCATCTTTGCCATGAAGCCATGTCAACACTTTATTCGCGTCGAAGTCGTGCCAACGCTCATCTTTGTCATGAAGCCACGTCAACACTGTAGTTGCATCGAAGTCGTGCCGACATCCATCTTTGCCATGTCAACAATTCATTCGCACCAAAGCCGTGCCGACATCCATCTTTGCCATGAAGCCATGTCAACACTTTATTCGCGTCGAAGCCGTGCCAACGTTCATCTTTGTCATGAAGCCACGTCAACACTTTAGTTGCATCGAAGTCGTGCCGACATCCATCTTTGCCATGTCAACACTCATCTCAGCCATGAAGCCATGTCAACAATTCATTCGCACCAAAGCCGTGCCGACATCCATCTTTGCCATGAAGCCACGTCAACACTTTATTCGCATCGAAGCCGTGCCAACGTTCATCTTTATCATGAAGCCATGCCAACACTCCTCATTAGCACTTGCACTCGCATTGAAGTTGCACCCATATTTGCCTTTATAATAAAGCTACAACAGCATCAATTTTCAGAGGCAACATAGCTCAGACATCGAGGTGCATAGCACTGTAGCTAGACATCAGGATTTCAAAGATGCCAACAAGACGTTGAAGATGCAAGGAAAGGCCAACAAAACCTTGAAGATGAGGGAAAGAATGATGCCAATACTTTGAAGATGTCAGAACATGCCCCCAAGAATCCGACACTGCATGAACATGCCCATAGAGGAGAGATGATGCAACACCGACTTCGGATATATAATCTATCATCATTCTGGAGGAAGTTGACGTCATCCAAATTTCAGAGACATGATGTAAAACGACACCACTCAGAAGGGAGATGATGTGGTTCAAATTTCAGAGCTATGAAGTGGCACAACCTAGAAGAGAGACGATGTAGCTTAGACTTGCAAGGTACAAGAAGATGCCCCCAGGAGATAAGTGATGCAAAGCATACTTCAGAAACGTAGGAGAATGTCCATAGAAAATGAGCAATGCCATGCAGACTTTATTTCTTGCAAAAGAGGTTGAAGATTTTATTTTGCTCCATAACCAAGAATCAACTTATGCTTATCATCATTTCAAGGAAAGCTAAGCAACGTCAACTCCTTACAGTCTTCATCTTCGACTACAACGATCTTCGATCATCCTATCGAGCAATTGACTATCTTTAAGCAATGCCTTGCTAATAAAGGAGCCTTAAAAGCATATTAACAACCGTTGCAAAACTCTTCAAGCCAGACTGACAATCCTTCTTCTTTTCATGTGACTGAACTTAGTGACAAGTACTAAGCTGCCTACGTATCCCGGAAAGGGATCAAGTCATCACGTAGTTCAACTGAATTTTTTTTTGATAATTTTTTTTGATGATTTTTTTTTTTGATATTTTCTTTTTAGATGATTTCATTGTTTTTTTTTTTTTTTTTTTTTTTTTTCATAATTTGATAACTTTTTTTTTTTTAGTGTGTGACTGAACTGAGCAAAAGATACTAAGTTGCCTACGTACCCTCGAGAGGGATCAAGTCATCACGTAGTTCAAAATAATTTTTTTTTTTTTTTTTTTTTTTGTTATTGTTGTTTTTTTTTTTTTGTGCAAAAAGGGGGGCTCAGTGTGTAATAGTGGGTATCACCACTAATCGAACCCGAGACCTCTCAAGGGCGACTTGGGCATCCAACCACTACGCCACACTAGCAATTGGTGACATAGAGTGGGATTAATTTCTCCTTATTGGTACGCTGTCAAAGGTACTGGGAAGACATCATATACTCTTGCAGCGCTACAGTGGGCAGTTTAGACTCTTACCAAGGAGCAATCCTCGATGTTCAAGCGTAGAAGTGTTTAAGGAACTTCCCATTGATGGGGCCGATCCTTGCATCATCATTGTTGATCAACTTGTACGCTTGGTTGGTGTTTGCCCCCTGCTTGAGAGTTGGAAGTACATCACAAGCAACGGTCACATGGTTCGACCCGACAACTTCATTGAAGTCTAGATCAATCTTGTTTTCTTTGGCAAGCTTCATGATTTGTTCTTTGAAGACGAAGCATTTTTGGATTGGGTGGCCAATGATGCGATGATATTTGCAATAGTTAGGGTCATCAATTTTCCCTATGTCTTTTGGTCGCTTACATTCTGGCAATTCAATCAATTTCAATTGCAGTAGTTGTTCTAAGATGTTTGGCACATCTTCATCGGGGAACGGATATGCTTTTTGTTCACGTTCTTTAAAAGTCAGGCGACGCACTTCGTTCCTTTGCCATCCTTCAAGCTGTTTTTCATTTGCCTTCGCTTCTCTTCTTGGAACCTTGACTTTGGCAGTGTTAACAACCATTAGGTCTTTGAGGCTGACTTTTTCATTCCTATCATTCCTCCTTACTTCCTTTACGCTTTCCTCAGGTATGGGAGGTTTTGTATTTCCACAGCTAGCAATGCTCAGCTCCATGTCATGCGCACGAGTTGCTAACTCTTCAAATGTTCGAGGCTTTATCCCTTGAAGGATGTAAAGAAGTCCCCAATGCATGCCTTGGATGCACATCTCTACAGCAGAAATTTCAGAAATTCTGTCCTTGCAATCTAGACTCAAAGAACGCCACCGATTGATATAATCAACGACGGGCTCATCCTTCCATTGTTTGGTATTGGTAAGCTCCATCATGCCTACCGTGCGTCGTGTACTGTAGAATCGATTGAGGAACTCTCTTTCGAGTTGTTCCCAACTATCGATTGACTCGGGTTCTAAGTCTGTATACCAGTCAAATGCATTCCCTTTGAGCGAACGGACAAATTGCTTTACAAGGAGGCCTCCTTGAGTCCCTGCATTCTCACAAGTTTCTACAAAATGAGCAATGTGTTGCTTAGGGTTTCCTTTGCCATCAAATTGTAAGAACTTTGGGGGCTGATATCCATTTGGCATCCTCATGTTATCGATGCGCTTTGTATAAGGCTTCGAATATATGAGAGAACTTGTAGAAGAACCTCCATATTGTGCTCGAATGGTGTTCGTTATCATGTCCTGCAATTGTCGGACAGATATCGAAGCCATTGAGGTGGAATGTCCGTGTTGAGAAGTGCCTTCACCTCCTTTTCCTTTATCAACCCTAGCATTTTCTCCTTTCAAGGTAAAGCCAGGTGGGTGCTCAGGACCAAGACTTGATTCACCCGAATCTTGTACCTCCAGCTTGTTCATTAGAGTTGCAATTTTGACATCCTTTTCTTCAAGTGCTTTTGTGAGAAGGACGACCCTTTGTTCCATTTCAGCCATCTTTTCTTCCATGGTAGAGGTGTTAGTCATCATGACTGACACAACTTCCCAAGATGATGGAGAAGAAAGTGATTTGAAGTGAGCACGTGAAATCTCATCTTTTGGGTTCCCTTTGATGGGAGAGAAATCGTGCGACCAACTTCTTGTTAAGGAAGAAGGGGATTTGCCCCCATACTTGAGGTGTTCCAAGGTGGAGATGTCCTTGTTGATGACCTTGTTTCTTGTAAGAGGGTCTAAGGAGATGATTGTCTGGACCTTGGCTTCCTTGGTTGATTGAGATTGAAGTTGATTGTTTGCTTTGGGTTGGCTACAATTGATTGCACCAATGCAGTTGTTGGTGTTAGCCGTACCAAGTTTAGTTGAAGTAGCTATTGTTGAAGCTTGAATGTTCTTGCTAGAGGCCATTTGAGCTGGTAGCAAGATGATGAAGATTTCTTCCTTTGAAGGAGAATGAGATGAGAGGCAGAGAGGTCCCACCGGGCGTGCCAGAATATGTGGACGACTAAATTTCTCGGTTCGAAATGAGTCAAACAAGTAAAATAGTTTCACAAATGCGATTTTGTATTGATGAATGTGTGGTACAATTCTCTGTGATTACAAAAGAGTGATCCTCTGATTCGATCTCCTTGCAAGACTTATTGATTTGGATTTGTGGTAATGTGATTGTGACTTGAACATAAAATATCCTTCAATTTGGTTGAGGGATGGATCGAAGATTGCTGAAACGGAATTACAATGAATCTCTGGCTATGAGCTTGTTAGAAATCCTTTGTTCTTCACGTTCTTCGTGTGTTCTTCGTCTTTGAAGGTTTATGGTGGAAGTTCTTCGGGGCTTTAGAGGCTTGAATCCGTAGAGCTTCGCTGATTTGTGATTTGTTGATGTTTTCGGACACTTTAGGCTTGATTCCCGCAAACTTTTGGATCTAGGCGGATGATTTGGATGATTTCTCTTCGAATGTTCTTTGTATTCGAAGTTGAAGTTCTTGAAGTTCTTGGAGGCTTTAGGGCTTAGTTCCGGCAGAGTTTCTGGACTTCTGAATCTTCTCTGATGCTGCTTGTGCTTCAGATAGCTTGATGTCCTCCTAAATGTCTTAGGAAGGCTTCTATTTATAGGAGTTTTGGGGTGGATGAGCGACACGTGGCGGAGTCTGATTGGTGACACATGTCACAGTCTGATTGGTCCGCTTATGTCATCGCTTACACGTGCGAGGTTGCTTAGGTCATCGCTTACACGTGCGAGGCTACTTGTGTCATCGCTTGCACGAGCCGATGCATGATTGGTTCTTGCATGACACTTGGCAAATTTCTGTTGGCTTCTGAATGGCAACAGTAAAACCTAGCAGCAGTATGTGACGCTTTGTAATTGGCTGTATTTTGTGGTCTTGGTAGTGTGACGTGTCAGCTTGTGATAGGTCGGGAATTTTCCCTCTCTACAGAGAAGAATTGGAGAAAATAATTACTAGTAATGAGCTCTACTAATACAAAACTAAAGCACTGTATCAAGCAAGAAAAGAAAGAAACTACCTAATTATCTATTTGTTATACAGTAAAAACAAATTTGAAATTAGTTACAACTAATTAAGCGTGATTTGAGCTAGATCGTTAAAACTCTGGAATGGATTAATCTTCTCTTCATTTGGCTTCAATTAAATGATCATGTTTTGATCTTGTTTATGCATGCGTGGTCACATAATTCATTTATTTGTAAATTGATCAGACACTGGGGCGGCGCTACACTTTGTTCAAGGGGTTGACTTCATTTTTTTTTATATATATAATATTTTTTTTGTTAGTTTAATACTTTAATTTATTCTTAAAAATATTATTTTTGCACACCCTCACTTAAATTTTATACACACTTATTACAAATATTTTCAACTTTAAGAGTAAGAATAAGTGTCTGTAGATTGTAAGTGTCACTCTTTATTATAAATTTATATTAAAGTAATACTACAACCACAAACTATTTTACAACATTTTTACAAAATGTTGATGTGATCAATCTCTTATTTGTTTTCATCTAAACCCACCATTAGTATCACTTTTTCATTTACCAATAATCACTTACCACATCAACAGTTTGTAAAAATTTTTGTAAAATAGTTTGTATCTCTAGCATTTTCTTTATATTATATGTGTGTGAATGTATCTAATATTAATTGTGCGCATTACTTTTTGTTATAATGTCATTTGTGTAAATAATGATGTGTGTGGAAGTTTGCATGTACAATATAAATATAACGGAAATGTTGACACCACTTTCATGGAAAATATAACAATTGCCATAAGAGAATTCGTTAACGTGACCTTAAATATAATATAACTTTATATAATTAAGTAATTAGGAAATAGAGAGGGTTTGTTGCATGTATGTGTATTGTTATAATAACTTTTTATTATAAAGTCAGAAAAATTCAAGAAAAAAAAATTGTAAAGTTAGTGATTGTTCAAGTATTTGATTGGTTAAGTAGACATATTATTTATGTATGAATGAGTATGGTTGTGTGCGTCAATAATTTATACAAAACCAATGAGTTGAGTTTATTCATTTAGTTTAAAATATTTTTATAAAAACAAAGACAAATTGATAATAACAATTGCATAAAAAATAAAAATTTTAGATAAACTTAACAAAATAAAATAGTCATAGCTACCCACAATGGTAATAAATACTCATAATGAACTATTATATAACAATTCAAAATTTGAAAACTTGTAAAAGAGAATTGTAAAACTTCAGTTTTTTTTTTTTTTTTTTGTCAATAACTCGATATATTCAAGTTCTCTTTTTATTATTTTTTTTTCATTTAAGTTTTTAAATGACCCCCTAAACAAAATTCTTGAAGCTGCCACTGATCACACATTGTTGTTTCCAGAATCTGTTTTGCTTTGTATCATAAACAATACCTTTTTGTTCTCCTTTGAATGCTTTTTGGTTTCAACAGTTTCAGAGCAAACAAGTATTGCACTTCCTTAAAATTTGGCAACTGCTCCAAATCTCTGTCTTACAGCGCGTTCCCAAAAAATTTCCACATCTCCGATGCAAAGATGTCATTCAACATCAGTGTGAATGAATTCAACAACACAACAGAGAAATTCAATTTCTAGTGTAAAGAAGGAAAGTCAGTGATTGTGAATAATAATATATGCATGCCACTTATAGAAACTATCATTAACTTTATAATTATTTTATATGATCTCTTCTCGCTCCTTTTTTCCAAATTTCCTAATATGTCCTATATGTGGAGAAAGAAAGGTAAATTAGAATGAAATTAACCATAATCCAAAGTAAGTTTGAAAACAAGTTTCTCCAACTATAATTTTACCTATCCCAGAGACCTCGATCGACATATTGCTACGAATACATTAGGTTCAACAACAATATGTATGTACTCTAATTATCATATTTTTCAAAAGCCCCATTCTATGTTCTATGTTTGATTGTACCGCATTTCCCTTCAAATCTTAATATCTTCGTCAATTTTGTAACACGTTGGAATCTTGTCTAGATGTACCCCCCAAAAAAAAAAAACTGACTGTATCTGAGGATAGGTGATGTGTTGCAAAAATTAGTACATGCCACCAATGAGCTTTGCTCAAATGGAACTTCTACTGAGTGAAGAGTGAGGTCATCACTGGGTGTTTGCGTAACTTACGAATGAAAGACGAAAAAAAAAAGGGTTGCTAATGTGGCCAAGTATATATCTGAATGTCCTTTAAAGACCACATACAGAAGAAACATGTATTTTTTCATTGGAACTTGACGCTATACTTTAAATAAACTGATGGCTTAGATGTCCAACTGTATAATTGGAAAAAAGGAGCGAGAAGAGTGGCAGCTCTTAACCGCTTCATCTTAAGGGTGACGAATAAATGCCTCCCTTTCTTCAAGACTCTCAAACAGGCGTTTGCATGGACTAACGATTGTGAGATGGCATTCCAAGAGCTGAAGCGTTATCTAAGTAGCCCCCCGTTATTAAGCCCATCCAAAGAAGGCGAAGATCTATTCCTATACCTAGCTGTTTTTGCCACCGCAATGAGTGTAACACTAATCTGAGAGGAATCAAGGATCCAACGCCCAGTATTCTACGTGAGTCAAGCCTTTTAGGGGGTAGAGGCAAAATACCCATGCATTGAGAAGATCATTTTCACTCTAATCGTCGCTTCTCGGAAGTTGCGTCCTTACTTTCAGGCAAATCTGATCCTTGTCATGACGGATCAACCAATCAAGAAGGCGATGAACATACCAGAAGCAGTAGGCCGAATGGTGCAATAGGCAGTCGAGTTAAGCCAGTTCGACGACGAATACAAACCTTGAATAGGCATAAAAGCCCAGGTGTTAGCTGACTTCATTGCTGAATTCACCTTGCCAAAAGAGAACACGATGAGCAAATAGGAACTATGGACAATACAAACGGACGGGTTGTTTGCAAAGAAGATGGGCGGAGTCATCATCACTTTGCCGGAAGGAGACATCTTGAAATATGGGGTCCAATTCCAGTTCCTTGCCTCCAACAACGAAGCAGAATATGAAACCATACTGATAGAGCTTAGGATAGCCAAATCTATGGAAGCCAAAAATATACTCTTAAAAAGCGACTCCAAATTAGTGATTGGATAGATCGAAGGAGATTACGAAGCAAAGGAACAGAGAATGCAAAGATACCTGAAGCTGACGAACCAACTAGCCTAGAACAGGTAGAGTTCATGCAAGTCCCACAAAGTTTAAACTCGAGGCGGACAAAGTGGCACAACAAGCGTCATCAGACGTCGAGGAAGAACCACTAAGGATAAATCTAGAAGTGCAAAAGTTCCCCAGCATCAAAGAATTCCACACATTCACAATAAAAGGTAACACGAGCTAGACGACGCCCATCACATCTTACCTTAAGGACGATCAGTTGCCACCAGATCTGAATGAAGCAAGAAAGATAAAGAAGCAAGCTACTAGATTCACACTCTTGAATGACGTGCTCTACAAAAGGGGATTCTCCCCCCCTTACCTCAGGTGCGTTGAACAGGACGAAGCAAAGTATATCCTAGAAGAGGTTCATGAAGGTGTTTGTGGAGACCACTCGAGGGCAAGGTCCCTGGTATCAAAGATCACCAGAGCAGGGTATTTCTGGCTGACAATGCAGAAGGAAGCAAAAGACTTCATCAAGAGATGTGACAAATGCTAGAAGTACGGAAATATCCAACGAATACCAAGAGAGAAGATGATGGCCATAACCTCCCCATGGCCATTCGCGCAATGGGGGATTGAATAGTGGGTCCACTGCCCCAAGGTAAAAAGGAGGTAAAATTTTTACTTGTAGCAATTGATTATTTCACAAAATTCGTAGAAGTCGAAGCTTTAGCAACTATCATAGAAGCAAAGGAATAGAACTTCATGTGGAGGAACATAATTTGCAGGTTCGGCATACCGAGGACTATCATATCAAACAACAGTCGCCAATTCAATAGCCAGGCCTTTAGATCCTTTTGTTTAGGGCTTGGAATCAGAAACCAGTTCTCGTCACTTGGGCACACCCAAGCTAATGGACAGACGGAAGTAACCAATTGAACCTTGCTCAAGTCCATCAAATTTTGACTGGAAGGGGCAAAGGGTACATAGCCTGAAGAACTACAAAGTGTCTTGTGGGCCTACCAAACTATAGCTAGAACCCTAACAGGAAAGATGCCATTCAATCTTACTTACGGCACAAAAGTAGTAATTCCCGTTGAAGTAGGAGTCACCAGCATAAAGAGAGAGTTTTTCGACAAGGACATCAACAACGATCAGCTAAGGACGAACCTAGATTGCCTTGATGAAATAAGAGACGAAGCATCCAAGGGAATGGCAAGATACCAACAAAAGATGGTTGGATATTATGATCAAAGAGTAAGACTCAGGAGATTCAGCATAGGGGACCTCATCTTACGAAAAGCTACACCCGCAACAAAGGATCCAACCCATGGAAAGTTGGGGCCAACTTGGGAAGGTCCCTACAAAGTCACCCACTACTCAAGACAAGGAAGCTACCACTTGGAATCCATGGATGGTAGCAAACTACCCCGTCCATGGAACGTCGAACACCTCAAGAGGTATCATCAGTAGGGACTAAAGATTTTTGTAATTATTGACAACTTTTTGTTTGTACTCTAAAGCAGTTCAATAAAGGAATTATTCAAGTCATAAATTTCCATAGAAAGTACTAATGAATGACAAGGCCAGTGGTAAAAATCCATCAACGGATATAAATCGCATGACAGGACCAATGATATAAATCCATCAACAGATGTAAATCACATGACGAGGCCAGTGATAAAAATCCATCAACAGATATAAATCACATGACGAGGCCAGTGATAAAAATCCATCAATGGATGTAAATCACATGACGAGGCCAATGATATAAGTCCAATAGATATAAATCACCTGACAAGGCCAGTGATATAAACCTATCACGACTCCAAACAGGTATAAATTACACAATAAGCCTAGTGAGCCCTTTAGCAAAAAGTAAGTTTCCCTTTCGACAAACAAAAATGGTTAGCAAAGACGTCAGAACTTGATGCAGATATGCAACCTCATGAAAAAGAAAGGGCTTATACCATCCAGATAGAAGAAGTAAAACAAAACTTCTACATACGAGCTAAACAATAAAACATACCATAATACGGTTTAAAATAGTTGTTTGAACGCATGAAAAATAATGTTCAAAATGAAAAACATGCACGAAAGATAGTGTTCAACAGAAGATGCATAAAACCCTAAAACAAGTACAGCACCCAAAAAAAAAAAAAAAGTGAAAAGTATCTTGCAGGAAATTCAAACAACTAGGTCGTCCTGACCAGCTCCCTCGTCAGCACCAAACTCAGGAACAACCCCCTCAGCAACATTGACTTCATTAGCTTCCATCTCTTTGTCCACGACTTCAAAGTCCAGGCTTTCCAGATCCACTTCAGGTTTACGCTTCGTCAAGTACCTCCTTAATAGCTCAAAGCCCTTGAAGTACCAGTTGAGCAAAACTTCATTGTACTCGTTAGTAAGCTGGAAGGCTTGCACAACATTATCCCCAGCCTTAGAAACCTCACGTTTGGTAGGCTGGAGTTACTTAACCTTTTGCTCCATCAGCAACTTCTCTGCCTTAAGATCGCCAGTCAAAGCCTTGACTTGCTCTTTCAGCTAGTTCCCATTGTCCATTACTGTTATCAGCTCCTTCCTCAGTGGACGAGCTTGTGAATGTGACGATTCACTAACTTGTGAGAAGGGACAGTAGTTAAACCCTTCAGCTCGTCAAAAGTGATAACATTATGGGCTCTCCCAAAGGCAGTGGTAGCGTCGTCCCAGATACTGGAATCAGCTTTGCTCTTCCCCTTGTCACTACCACGCGCTCTCTTTGGACGAGGAGTGATCTCCTCAATAGAAACAGTGGGAGAAGCTGGCTTAGGATCAGGGGCAATCGGAGTGGACGCAATCGTCTCAACGACCTCCTTCATCACCTTAGGTAACTTTTGACCTATGCTAGACAACGGCTTGTTCTTTTTAGCCCTCAGCTTGGCATACATCTCTTGGTTTAACTTTGTCATCATTTCTGCAATGAACACCATGGACGAGATATTAGTGCCAAAACAACGCAGAAACAAGTAAGCCAAAATAGAAAACTTAATTTTTTTTTCTTCTCTGGCTATAGCATGTAGGACATAAGGAGAAGGTTCGACACCCAGGAAGTGAGGAGCTAAGGTTCGGGGATCAATCAGTTCATCAAAACGGATGAACGAGAAACCTAAGGCCTATCAGAAAGGCAGCTTCATAAAAACATACCTCCCCGGGATTAAAGGAACAAGCTTTTTCGCCTAGACGAGGAAGATGAATCCTGGTCTCATCAGGGAGTTGGAACCTATCCCCAAACCTAAAAAAAGTATCCTTGTCTAGAGAACACTCCTCCTAAAGAGCGTGAAAAGATCTCAACACAGTTCCTAAAGAAGATGAAGGGTTTAAAGACGAAATTGCAGTATTGGCCTCCATAGCCTTGTCACTAGATGACAAACCTGTGTCTAGCTCACTGGACCTCACCTCCACCGACATCTCTCGAATAGACCAAAACTAGCCTAAAGATTGGCGCAACAAAAGGGAGAGGTCAGCTAAAGTTAACCCTTAGGCACTATCCCTAGAAATGAAAGGCCCAGCCTCCGGGTAATCACCAACAGACCCAAAGAGGAAAGAGATGGAAGGGTAAAGACGCCTAACCATGGAATAGTCACACATGGCCAAGCGTACAACGCCTTCTTGTCGCCATAAATGCGATAAAAACATAATCCCAAAAGTCACGTTCGACGTGGGGCGACCCTTCATATTCCTTAGATCATCAAGGCAGCTAATGACAACTAGGGAATGGAGGGCAACTGATGAGTTGGAAAATTCTACTCGTCCAAACATGGTAATGGACGAAGAATGAGCCATAAATGAGGCATTTATTGCTAGAACCGTTACAATTGGACGAAGTAAAGAGAGCAATGGCTCAGAGGTCTCCATATCTCAACATTAACCACTAGAAACGTTACCTAGACAAGGAATTAAACCACCATTAATGACCCCCTAATGGCTAGAAAAATAGAAGCCTATATATAAAGCACTTCCAACCTAAGGCAAAGGTACATGTTCTCTGACATACCTATCAACACAGATACTCAATTATATATATATATATATATATATATATATCTCTCTCTCTCTCTCTCTAACTTTGTCATCGGAGGTTCATTAGCTGACCTATCCGCTTCACTTTCTTCTCATCTTGCAAGTACACCGGAGCCACTTAGACGACTACAACTACTAACGATTTTGGCATCATCAAGTAATTTTACTCATTTGACCCCATTAATTAATGTTTTTTAAAATTTCAAGAGTAATGTTTTTGAAAGAACTGAAATGTTTATGCCAAAGTGAGGAATCCTTTTAATGAATAACATAGAACCCCATTAATTGATGTTTTTTAAGATTTCAAGAGAAAGGTGATGGCATTTTTTTTTATTATAGAATATTTAGTATTTTAACACACACATGGGGAGAGATGAGAAGGTTTTAAAGAAACTGACAATGGTGTATATTCAAAAGGGCCTAACTCTTGGATACACAACACATGCTTTAAACATCTTTAACTCACACTTATTTTTTTGATTAACTGAAAAGTCTACACCAAAATGAGAAATCATTTTAATTAATAGTATAGAACTATAGATAAGAAAAAATAATTCAAATTCCACAAAATTAAGATACACATTTTACACTTAACTTACAGGTCCTACATAAACATTTTTATACGTCTATTAAGATACACATTTTATATTTTTTAAGTTTCCTTTTAAGTCATGTCTTCATGTGTGACATATCTAATTTAGTCAAATTCTCATCTAATTAAGTTTCATTTTGAATTATGGAAATAATTTATGGAGCCCAAAATAACAAGTGCTCAACTGCAAGTCAACCCCAATTGCTTGTATGATACATGCATATATGTTGGAGATAATAGTGGGATTTGGTTTATATATATATATATATATAGGGTTGGGTTCAAGTTACACCTGGTGTAACTCTAAGTAATGTTACACCATTTAAATATTTTTTAATTGGATGCGAATATTGACAAATCCACCGTTAGATTATATTATCTTCATATATTCTTTATGCTTGCAAAATTTCGAGGTGATCAAAGATTAATAGTCATGTCATCAACCAATTGTTAAAATTCAAATTTTTGTAGTTTAAAATAATGCATAAAAGATGAGTTTATAGATCAAACGGTAAATAGCATCCGATTGATATGAAAATTTGCATGCATGTTAAGAACATATAAAACATGTAATTCAACGGTTGAATTTTCAAAATATTAATTCAATAACAAGTTATTGGGTGGTGTAACATTTCTTAAAGTTACACCTAGTGTAACTCTTATAAACTTACACCTTTTTTACATCATACATTTCTAAGAGATCTAACGGTTAAAATAACACCATTAAATGCTATTGTTTTCCACTTTATCACCTAATTAATACTAACATTCCCTCTTTCCTTATTTATTGCTTTCCACCAAATAATATTTTCTTCAACACAATCTAACAAAAAAAATTGAAAAATAATCCAATTTTCATTGATTTCACAAAACTACCAAAAACAAGAGTTAGCAAATGACTTTCAACTTGCTCCTTAAATTAAATAAATAAACTTAAAAAAAAAAAAAAAAAACTTCAAATCTGAGCCTATCATACACTAGACTAAAGAATGGAGTAAACACCACATGAATATTTATTCTATACGTCTTATGAAATGAATATCTGCCTTCATCGTGGCTTAGAAAAAAAGATTAGGAAAATTGGTTTCGTATTTTCACAACATTTCTTATTTAAGCTTGACACATTATGCAAGGAAATTTGGCTGAATTATTCATGTATTACACTCAATTTAGAACAAGAGTAATTTGACCAAGAGTCTTGGAACTCAACTTCAACAAATTACTTATCTTTTGTTTACAGGTGTTTCGTTGAAATTTTTATAAAGTATTGACTATTGAAACTTTCCATAAAACTCAATCACTTGAAACAAACTGGAAACTGGAAGTTTCAAATATTTAACATAGCATATGTATTTTGTTCCGAGTCGCATATGGATATGGTATCTAAAGAAATGATTATCTTTCTTCGTAGTGGGGTTTGGGGGAAAAAGAGAAAAGAAAATATGTTTCCCATTTTCACTATATTTATTATTTAAGCTAGCCAAGTCGTGCAAGGAAACTTGGCTGAGTTTTGTTTGTGCTTTGCCATTTGAAACAATTTTAAATACATTTCAGGAGATTTGAAAGAGATAGGAAAAAATAAATAATAATTACCCAAAATTTCTAGCCTAATTTTATTGAAAAGTTTAATGAAATATATATATATATATATATATATTGTTAGATTGTGTTGAAGAAAATATTATTTGGTGGAAAGCAATAAATAAAGAGAGAGAGAATGCTAGTTTTAATTAGGTAATAAGGTAAAAAACAGTAGCATTTAATTCATTTTATTTAATAAAAATTTAACTATTACCATAAGCGTCTAACTTATTTTAACTATAACTAAAAATCAATTGTCGGAAGTATTCTTTAAAATTTTCATCTAATAGTTTTGTTCTTTGTTGAATTTTTTTTCAATAACAGTAAAGGGGAAATTAAGATTTTAAAAAAAAAAAAAAAAAAAAAAAAAAAAAAAAAACCCTTGACTCAAGACCAACCTGAAATCCGACCCGAACACAGACCCACATTTTTAGGTTAGGTCGGGTTCCTCTTAGGAAAATTTAGGTCGGGTTGCAAGTGACTAGAAACCTGACCCGCACTCACCCAAACTCATTCCTAATCATTTTACATGTCAATAATCATATAAGAAAAGTGCTACATCAATAACATTTTCACAACAAATCATACGTAGTTAGTTGTTATTGGTTCAAATTTGAACCTGTCACTGAGATACTTTTTTATCCCAATAATAACAACCAGTAACAACTTGCTACTTTGAATTTATTGTGAAAATATTGCGAAAATATTATGAATATAGCATTTCTCATCCTATAAACTAGGTGTAAATGCACTTTTAGTCCCTACATTTTGCATCTTTTCCATTTTGGTTCCTACATTTTCATTTCACCACTTTTAGTCCCTAAATCAATTAACGCGTTCCATTTTGGTCCTTATAATTACTCACTTAACAGAAATTGCTGATGTGGCAAACAGAGTCCACTGTCAGCACATTAAATGCTGACGTAGCCTATAAAATAATATTAAAAAATTATTTAGTATTAAAAATAAACACAAAATTTTAATTTAAAATTTTAAAAACAATAAACTTTAATTTTGCAATTCTAATTTAAATTAAAAAGAAATGAAGAGCCTTTTTTTTTCTTTTCAATTTTAAAGATTAAGAAAAAAAAACTTGTAGTAACTATCTCAATTTTCCTTAAATTTTCTTGTCAACCAAACACAACATCATCAATAAACACAAAACTCAAACTCATTTTCATTTTCCTATCTCTCTTTCGGGTCAAACACTCAAACTCCGCTCTCTCCCTCTTTGCTTTCTCTCATTTCTTTTTCTCTTTAAGTTCAGGTTGTAGTTTTTGGGATATGGCTTTGATCTGGGTTTAGAGAAAGAGAGGCTGAGATGTGGTGGTTTGGATTTGGGTAGAGAGAGAGAGGGGATGAGGTCGGCAGTGGTTTGGATTTGGGTTTAAAGAGAGAGGGGCTAAGATCGGCAGTGATTTGAAGCAGATTGGCGGTGAACCCACACCATTCACCTTTGACACTGTCGCCGACGATCCTCTCTGCCACCTCGTCTTCGCTGTCTTTGGTGTGAGACGTCTCGGTCTGCCACATGGCAGATGTGGTGAGAGAGGGGAGGGACCTTAAGAGCTATAAGGGAGGTTGCTGACGGGTTTCGGATTTGGGATTTGGGTTTGGTCGATCAAATCTATGATTTGGTGGTTTCGGATCTAGTTTTGGTGGTGGATTTGTGTTTGGTTTCTTTGGTTCAGCACTTCGACCTCTCGATTTTGCTTCCACTAGAATCGATTACCCATATCTTTGGTTTAGGATTTGGCTTTTGTTATTGGGTTTTTTTCATTTGAGCTTGTTTGTACTAGGAGTTTGTGTTGATGGAGGTAAGCGAATAGGGTTGTTGCTCATTTTGCTGAAGATGGATTGATGGGTTTGTGTTTGTGTTTTTATTCTTACTGGATTTGTATTTGTGTTCTTGCTTAATCTTGTGTTTGTTTTCTAAGAAAAAAAAAAAAAGAGAAAATGTCAAATAAAGGAAAATTTTCTTCTTGTTCTTAAATCTGGATTTGTGATCTTATTGTTCTTGTTCAAGGCACTCTTAAATCTTAATTCACGTGATTTTTTGTTTTTAATTCTGTTTTTAATTTTTTTTAGTTAAAATTAATAAATTAATTTTTTTAAATTTAAATGCTGATGTGGCATTTTTTAATGCCAAAATAAATTTTTATTATTATTATTTTAATAGTGCCATCAACCACGTCAGTTTTTTCTATTAGTTGGCTAACGGCAAGGACTGATATGACATGCGCTAATTAGTTTAGGGACTAAAAGTAGTAAAATTAAAATGTAAGGACAAAAAAAAAAAAATAGTCAAAATATGAAGTTTAAAAGTGCATTTATGCCTATAAACTAATAATTTTAGTACTTGAAAAAAAATATATATGCTAATAAAAACAACGTTATCTACCATGGCCCATCCCGACTGGGAGAGCCTAGAGCACTGCTAAGACTATATCACTAATTTTCCACCTGCAGGCTATCATTACACGCGGATAAACTCAACCTTCACGTAAGTAAGAAAGAATAGTTTAGACATCATATTATAAAGCTGCTTGTCCACTTGAACGAAGTATCACTACCTTTATTATTATTTTCTCTTGAAAATCACTCACACTCGTTCTCCCTTTCTTTGCTACAATGGGCAACTACTAATCTTTGCACCATAGTCCGACCATGTTTAACTTTCACACCTATTTACCTCGCCTTCTTGCTGCACCACTTGTCCAACCTGGGAGGCCAAAGCTTAAAACCAAAAATAAAATAAAATAAAATAAAATAAAATTATGAAAATAAAAACTAACATTTATTTCATATTCAGCAAAAAAAAAAAAAAAAAATTCATTATTTCCATATTTCATAGTTCTATTGTACGTAGTCAAATAAAAAACAAACAAACAAATATGCCCCACAAGCCACAACAATATGAATGTTAAATTGTTAACGTGTTAGATTCACCAACTAAAAAAATGAACTTTTCCAAAAAAAAAAAAAATCTAAAAGAATGGAATACAATTACACAGCCACACCCACAACATGACACCAATGTTTCTACTCTCTAAAATGTTTGCTAAAGTCATGATTTAAATAGTTATTTAATGCTATCTAATTATTGACTATTGGGCATTGGCCACACAAAGACTTAAATCACAATCACGTAAAGAATTAAATTAAATCACAAGAGACAAACACAAGTTCATATATATATATATATATATATATGTATAGAGGTTCAAGTTACACCTGGTGTAACTCTTTAGAATTACACATTTTCTAAACCATTAGATTTAAGTAGATCTAACGATCAAAAAAATGACTCATTAATACTGATACTCTAATTAGCATTTCATTTATTTATGACATTCCATTCCAGTATCTTCTTACAAAAAATGAGTTATATGTTCTCTCTCCTCCTAGATTATAGATGATTTGGGGGAGCCACCATGTATTATGTTGATTGTTGAGCACCACGAAGTCAAACTGGTTACCTGTCTTGCTGCAAAGACTCTTTGTGGCCGATTTTTTTTTCATCATTAACCTCTTTCATAAATAGCTTCATTGAATTGAAGAATTTTCTATGTAGATTTGGTTTCTCATATTGCAAAACCAATCTTGGCCAACTCCATTCCTAGTTCCTACTGCTTTTTTGATCTTGTAATCCTTGCCTTTTGAAATAATAATTTCAAAATAATAATTATGATAAGCTAAGTGAAAGACATAATTACATTATCACGTAGAGTGTTTTAGAAAGATTCAGCCATGAGTGTTTTCCCAATTATTTTCACCCTTAGACCTATTATTTTGGCGGACCTCAAACGAAATTGGTCATGAATATTTTAGAAAAACTTAGCCACAACAATTGTTCTCTAAAATAATTGTGGCTTTGGCCATGAGTGATTCTTAAAAAAAATGCTGTTATAGCACTAATTCCAGTACCTTGAAACAATGGTGTTAGAAATCAATGATTGAGGCTTAAAGTGCATACTACCAAAAAGACGTGTGACAGAGAAAGGAGAAAACGATGACGGTGGACATGGATGAGTTCAATGCTTTTTTTTTTTTTCCCTCCTACATTTAATATGAAAAGTTAATGCCAACCACTAATTTCTAGGGAATAATTATGACATAGCAAGAGTGTTTTCTAACCATCAGATCTAAGAAAAATCTATGGTCTTAAAATGTGTAACTCTTGTGAAGTTACACCAGGTGAAACTTGAACTCATCTCATATATATATATATTTGTAAAGAGTATATGTTGGCCAAACACAACACAAACTACAGTCATGACTCACAACTCACGCAGTCCCTAAAAAACGCAGAGGGCAGAGGCAAAGGAATAGAGCAAAAAAAAAAAAAATCCACAAATATGAACTTGAGAGAGGAGAGAAATTTTTCAGATTCACCATACCTTGGCCGATTTAACTCATGTGTAAGTGTGAACACCAGCAGATGTAGATCGAGGATTTGAGGAATAGCAACAGCCAGCAGCAAGCCAGCAATTGTAGATTGGATCTAATATGAGGAACAACACATCAGCAACAGCAGATGGCAGTGATGGAGGCGTTGAAGTTTTATTTATTTATTTATTATTATTATTATTATTATTTTTTGAGAATTGGAGGCGTTGAGGGTTTTTTTTTTTTTGAGAATGAATGAGGTAGAAATTTGGGACTTGTAATTTAGGTTTTCTGGAATTTATTGTTTTGTGTGTGATTTTTGTTTAGTCTATATTTACTTTTTTTGATTTTGTAGTTGGGGCATGAATTTTATTTATTTATTTATTTTTGTAGGTCAATATGTAAATATTTTAGAGGAAAAGAGCCAAAAATATATATATTTAAGGGTAAATTTTAATTTTTTGTATACTAGTTTTTTTTTTTCTTTTAATTTGGGGGGGCATGCCCCCCTCTACCCTACTATAGGTCCGTCTCTACCTCTGACAATTCGACTGCATAAGATGGTTGGATCCTGAACTGGAGATGTGAATTCAAAATTCTTCCCTTTAAGAACTATCATAAAACCAAGCCTCTTTAACCACAAACTCAATTAAGAAAAACTGGGAATGTTATTATATTTTTTTTTTCTATCTTTAAAATTGAGAAAATAATTTTATTTTTCCATTTAAGGGCTGATATGGCATTTTTAAATATCTATTAAATATTATTTTATTTTTAATGTAAGCGTCAAGTGTGCCAACTGTGCAATCCATTAGCTACGTAAACATTTTCATTAGTTAGTTAACGGTAGTGACTAAATCAACTGCCAGTTGAAAATAACAGAGATCAAATTGACTGCGATTCCAAAATGTAGGGATCAAAATTATTTTTATTTTTATTTTTATTTTTTTAAACAAAAAGAAGTGACATTTTAGTTTTTTGCCAAACTATTCCACTTCCAACCCATGAGTTATCATAAAATCCTCATAGACCGATAATGTGGTGAATGGGACTCGAAACCTTTATATTTATGACACATCTTTTAAGTCTATTGAGTTCACCACTCGGATGTCCACAAAGGAACTAAAGTAATATGACATTTTCTATGTTCACTGCTAATACCATTTTTATTCTAAGCCAATTATAATATAGGATCTCAATAATTATGAAAACAATTATAAAAATGTTAGTTACTAATAAAGCAGAAATCGTCAGTCAAGTAGACTCGTCTAGATGAGTTAGCAACCTCGTTAGTTGTGCCTACAATCGACCTTAAGGACTTTTCTTAGGTGGTCACCAGTGTGGTGCCTGCCACAGAGTCTTCGATAATAAAGTTAGCGTGTGAAGGCTTTTTCAGAAAATATTAGAGCAATAATGTATTAGAATATCATAATGTGTACCTTTTTTGGTCTTGGGCAGTGCTTATATATGGCTTCATTGCTCCTAGCCATTGTGACGTTTATTGTGGCTTTAGTGCCTCTTTGTAACGCCTCTAGGCTTAGTGATGTAGATTTTAATGAACTTCCGACGGTTTAACAGCTTGTCTTGTAACCGCCCAAGACATTAAATCCTTCATTGAATGACTTGTCTTACTTCATCCATGACGTGGCAGGACAGATGAAGGCGATTTATATCATCGTCTGGGCAAGAAGGTTTGTTGGTCCCATCACTTACACTTAAAGTCTAGAGACTTAAAAAAAAAAAAAAAAAGTCTAGAGACTTGTGCTGTTCTGATAAAAATAATAATAATAATAAAATTAAAAATTAAAATTAAAAAAAAAAAAAAGTTGACTGGTATAGTAAGGATTTGTTAAAACTGTTTTAGAAAACTTTTAATGAAAAAGAAAAAAACTAATTTTTTTATATTTCTTATAAAATTTAAAAACTATTTATTAACAACGTATAAATTTCGTCTGTATTATGAATTATCACATTAAAAGTCATTTTGGAGTCTTCCTGGAGACTTGTCGATCAGAGTCTTTTTCTCAAGTCTTCCACTCTTCCCTGCGCCAATTCTATTGGGTTGACAGCAACCTAAAGTCATCACCAGCCAAAATTATATGTTGTACACGGCATGTATGTCGAGTCTCTCACACATAGACAGGCCCTATAGTGTGTGAAACTCGCCGGTGTGTGAGTGACTCGGCATATATGCGGGGTACGCCGCTTCAACTCTTCTCGCACAGTAAAGAAAGAAATAAAATAAATTAAGGTTAAAAGAAAAACATTCGTGTTCTATACAAACTTGACCATTCGTGAGTCATCCAGTGTCTCTTCTCTCTGCCACAATGGGCAAACGTAGCAACACGTTCTTTCTTTACCTCACCTTCTTGTTGTACCACTTGACCAACACCGTTTCTGGTGACTCTCCTCCTTACACACCTGTCGATAATATTATCCTCAATTGTGGCTCTTCCGGCAACTCCACTGCCATAGATGGTCGGAACTGGATTGGTGACATTAATTCTAAATTCTTCCCTCAAGGACTCAAAACCAAGAATCTCTAACCACTAGAGCAGTTCAACAATCCCCCTCTGCTTCCCTACTACCGTATTCCATTGCCCGCTTGTCTTTCTCCCCTTTCACCTACATATTCCCACTCACTCCCGATCAAAAATTCGTTTGACTATTCTTCTACCCAGCTTCTTACGGCAATTTCGATCGCTCTAAAGCCATCTTCTCTGTCAAAGCTGGACCTTTTACTCTTCTTAACAACTTTATTGCTTCACTTACGGCAGACGTCGATGGTTATCCTGGTGATACCATATATAAAGAGTTCTGTGTCAATATCAATGAAGATGAGAGGCTGAACATAACCTTCACTCCAAGTGATTCCAATTCATTTGCTTTTATCAACGGAATTGAAATCGTGTCCATGCCTTCTAATCTCTATTATACTCAGTCTGATGATCAATCGATACCTATAATCGGCCAGCAGATGCTGTACAGCATCGGTAAGGAAACTGCTCTCGAGATGTTATACAGAATAAAGGTTGGAGGGGGCTACATCTCACCCACTGAAGACACCAGAATGTTCCGGAGCTGGAGACTAGACGTGGAGTACTTGATCGATGATGAAACATCTGTTATACCTATTAAGACGAGTATTCAACTAAACTTCAGCGAAATACCTCCGTAAACTGCACCTGAAGATGTCTATTGAACTGCGCGGACTATGGGGAAGGACAGAAATTTGAATACGAGACACAATCTCACTTGGGAATTTACCGTAGATTCTCAGTTTGTTTACTTTGCTAGGCTACACTTCTGCGAGTTTCAACCAAAGATTTTGGATCGAGCGTTTCGTATTTTCATAGCAAATCAAACGGCTGAGAAATTAGCCGATGTTATGGCATGGAGTGGTCAAAGAAAAGGTGTTCCGGTATATAAGGATTAAGCAGTGTCGATGTTTGGCCTAGGAAACAAGAAGAATGAACCTTTATATCGTCCTACAAGCAAGCGGCAATATATCTGTCACTTATTTCGTAGATGCAATCTTGAACGGTATCGAAATCTTCAGAGTAAGCTACCCCTCCAACAATCTTGTCGGACCCGATGATGCCGACCATCTTCTGTCATCGACTTATGCAACGGTTGTCGCTAGTAGCACCGTATTGTCAGTTCTCAGATTCTTGACTTTTCAACGGGCCAAGAGAGCCAAAGGCTCTTACTTAGCAAAGGGCTACGAGTCAACTACTCTACCATCTAGTTTGTGTCGTTTCTTCTCACTCTTTGAGATTAAAGAAGCTACCAACAATTTTGACAAGGTTTTCATTATTGGTGCTGGTGGTTTCGGTAACGTGTATAAAGGATACATTAACGGTGGGGCCACCCCTGTTGCGATCAAATGGTTAAAGCCTGGTTCTCGACAAGGAGCGCAAGAGTTCAAGACAGAGATCAAGATGTTGTCTCATCTCCGCCACCCCCATCTTGTTTCTCTAATAGGATATTGTAAAGATAATAATGAGATGATACTTGTGTATGATTATATGGCTCATGGGACCCTTCGTGATCATATCTACAACACCAATAATCCGCTACTTTCTTGGAAGCAACTACTCAAGGCCTGCATTTGGATCGCACTTTTTCTTACTCAAAGAAGAGTTGCGTTTTCTGTACTTTTTTTTTTGCCGCACTTGTTGACTTTGGGGGATAAAATTTACTATGCATGAACAGTGCGTACACTGTTCACGCACTATTCATGCACTGTTTATGTATTAAAAAATAAGTAACATGGGTCCACGATACTATTTACACATTTAAAAATTATTTTGCTACAGTGTTATTCATCGTGATATGAAGACCACAAATATATTATTAGACGAGCAATGGTTGGCCAAGGTGTCTGATTTCGGGTTGTCAAAATTTGGACCCATTATGTCTAAGTCTCATGCCAGCACAGGGGTTAAGGGTACATTCGGATATTTGGACCCTGAATATTATTGATATCAACAACTAACTGTGAAGTCTGATGTATACGCCTTTGGTGTGGTGTTATGTGAAGTGTTGTGTGGAAAGCCAGCAATCGTACGTGCGATTGAGGAGGAGCCAATAAGCCTATCAGCGTGGGTCCTGCAGTACTATCACAATGGAAAGCTTGATAAAGTTGTTGATCCATTTTTGAAGGGGGAAATTACGCCAAGATGTTTGAAGAAATTTGGTGAGATTGCTGTGAATTGTTTGCTTGACAATGGAACCAAACAACCATCAATGAATGACATGGTATGGGGTCTTGTGTTTGCATTAGAGTTGCAAGAGAGTCAAGAAAACGATGACATGCTTGATGTGGTAGAAACTGACATAAAGGATGATGATGAGCTTCCTCTCTTCCCTACATCCGATGTTAATGAAAGTGATGATAGGATTTTTAATTGCAGTGGAAAACTATCAAGAACAAATAGCAACAGCCAAGTAACTGTTGTAAGCCAAGGAAGTTTTGCTAGTAAGGATTCAAATAGATTGTTGTTCTCTAGGGTAGTGTTCTCTGAGACAACGAATCCTAGTAGACAATAAAAACAAGAACTGGTGATGCCAAAATCGTCAATTGGGTCACTCGTCCAATTCGGAGCATTAGACGATCTTGTAGGACCTGCAAGATAAAAAAGAGATAGATCAAAGAAACCAACGGGTTGTGCCTGGTGGGGGAGCCTCCGATACTTAAGTTAGTATTATCTCATATATTTCGTATATAAATAGTGCTTTGTAGTATTTTGTAATAGTTTTTTACGTACCTTAGAAAATGGACAGATTGTCCCTTTTATAGGTGATTTAGGTAGCTGTTGGACATAAATGAGAGTAATCATTACCCTAATTGTAAAATTCTTTGTCTTAATGAGAGAGTTTAAGACCTTTGATGGTCGTTATTGAATGTGTTGGGCTGTTACTCATCTATCTTTAATGGCCTACTAATGACGCAATGATCATCCATAAAAATGGACAACCTTAATGGTTTTTATGGACTTATCAAGAACAAAAAAAGTTGTTAGATTGCCTACTAGGCCGCTACCCATAGTCAAGCATACCTACTACCCACTTTTGGCGTCCTGGCACAGTCAAATTGCTGAAATCGTTATCGATAGAGTTTTTGTGTTTTTATTTTTTAAATTTGGGTGTTAAGTATGGTCTAATTTTGGTTATTTTGGTTGGATTGGTTTTAATTAAGGTATTTGGGTTGAATTGGTTTTGATTTAGGTTTTGTGATTAAATTTATTTTAGGTATTTGTCTATGGTGTTTGTAAATGGGATTTGATTTTGGGGAACACTGTTTTTAAAAGACAATATGGCGCCATGAGGGAGAGACTAGAGGGAGAGAGTGTGTGTTCTACTCTCTACAATTCATTACTCTTTTATTCGGTCTTGGCGTAAAAGTGAGGTTTTACGCCATCCAATCATCAGGTGCCACGTCATCCTCTTTACAAATACTAAATACACAACAGCACATACAGGAACTACTCAGATAAATCCCCAAATTCCAAAAAAAAAAAAAAAAAAAAAAAAAAACCATTGCCTAATAAATGTTGTTCGCCGCTTCTTAGAACTGAACCTTCACGCCTCCGCCGGATCGATACTGGAACTTGGAAAATACGTCAAATTGATATTGGAACCACCACGCCTCCGCTGCTTCTTGATGGGTTTGGGTTAGTTTTTTGGATGTGTAGCTAGCTTACCTTCATTCACCATAGCCATCACAAGACCTCAGCCTAAGTCACCATTGCATCGAGCTCTAGCCCCCCAGTTCACACAGGTGAGGTGCTCGAATCATATTGTAGTCCTTTTGATTTCTACAGTTTACAACTATTGGGTTTTGTTTCAAATAACCCATTTGGCTATTGAATTTGAATGGTAGTTGTGCTTTAAATAGTGGCAATTTAAAGTGAAAATTTCAAATTTAATTCTTTGAGTTCAAAATTTGGGTTTTCGAAATATCATTTTTTGTTATTCAATTACTGGAGATTACTCTTTCTTTGGCAAAATGATAAAAAGAAACTCTATAATAGTGCCTGTGAGGTGTTTGATGCTGGGTCTCAGTGGGATTCTGCGTATGAGGACTTTTACTATGAGCACACAACCACACTACTGGTCAATCCCAAAGTATATTAAAAACTTAATTCTCTGCTTACATAGCTTTTACTTTAGAACCTATATGGAACTTTAGGAACTAGGTGGAACACTGATCAACATCCTAACCACCATTAAATCAATTGAAAACAGGGCAGCCGAGTAGACGAATTTACTGGACAAGTCTGGAATTTTGGTAGAAGAAAGGGTAGTGGAAATGGACAAAGCCTACATGTTACAACAATCTGCCTACCTACCTGTGGTAGCTAGAGATGAACAACTTCAGAAACTGCTGCAAAATGAGAACAATCTAGATTTTGTGGTTGAGTTTTGTTGAGGTTCAAAATTTCCCACAATCTAAGGCCCAAAGAAGTAGCATGTTGGGCCAATTTCATGGAAATGAAGTTAGAGAAAATAAGGGGCTGGATTCACGTGATGAAGAAAAGAAGAAAAGAAAGAAGAAAAAGGTGGGAGGCCCAAAGGACGGGATCCAATGATCCATGGAAGAAACATAATTTAAATTACATAAGGCAAAAGAAAGGCCCAACCGGCCAAGATCAACAGACCAAAAGGAGTCTAATAAGAAGAGCTGGGTCGGGATCCCAAAAGTCACCAGAGTCCGAGGATCTCTAGAACGAACAACACAATATGAGTAAAAATGAAGTAGGATAAAAGACAAAGAGCATGTGGGTCTTATGTGCCCAGGCAGACAGTGAAATCAGAAAAGTACAGAAGCAAAAAATGCATAAACGAATGAGTTGTGCCCCAAGGTCCCCAGAATAAGAAAAGCATAAAAGAGGTAACTGAAATGGAGCTTTCAACCTAGCAGTAAAAGGATTCCAACTATTCAAGAAAATGACAAGAATGGAGTTCAACCAAAAGCTGGGAGGGTAAAAGAAAGGACTGAAGATCAGCGGCTTGAGGGGAGCTTGAAACGGAAAATCAGCTTTGGGCTTTCAGCTTGGTCGTACCAAAAGGAAGAAGTTATGAGAAAAAAAGGGAACGACCAGCCCCTAAGCAAACTGACACAGCACAAACTCTGAGGGGTAAAAGGGAGAAATCACTGGTACCCCCGAAACCCTAGAGCTGCACTATAAAAGAAGGAGGAAGTCCTTGCTAACGGGCATTCAGAGATTGAGGGACTCATTGATTTTCATCTAGTCACACATCGCCATTTTGAATTTCTAGAAAAGACACAAGAGCCATAAAAGGACTCTGTAAAGTTCAAGGAAAACAGAGGAACCGCTCCCGGTATCCCCTAGGCAGCCACTATAGCACGTACTCGGATTCAAAAAATTCAAACTTTGCAAGTCTTTGAAGCTCGAATAGCTATCAAAGTCTGTAGTTTTTGAACTTAGTTGAACCTTGTATCACGTCTTAGTGAGCATTGTAACCATAACTAAAGAAAATTTATAAAATGTCTCTCATTGATTCAAGGATCCCCAACCCCTTTTTCTTTTCCCATATTTTATCTGTTGCACATTTCTTTACTGTTTGAACTGTCATTCAATACGAGTATTTTTGTTTGTTAGTTTATTTGTGTTGTAGGAAACTTGCTTTGTGCACCACTTAGTTCTTAAATAGCCCGTTAGCTGCGGTGAACTAAGTCCAGTCCACCAAGAACAATTATTTGACCCAGGATCTTTGGGCCACTGTGCTGAGAAAAAAAGGCACTCTCACAAGTTTCTATTTCCTTTGATAATTTTGAGAAGCTCTCAAACAATATAGCTAGAGCTATGAGTATTTGTCATCTATGTTTTGGAAAAAAAAAGTTTGTTTAATGATTTATTTTTGTTTATGGGTAAAATGAAATACTTCACTAATAAGTAAAATGTTTTGTATATACTCTAACTTGATTTGTCTTTGTGATTTGGTTGAAGTTTGCATACAGAATATGTATATGCTCTAACTTGATTTCAATATTATAAAACTAGGAATTAGACAATGCTTTGTCTTTTATTTGAGAATGGAAATTGATTTGACATAAATAGCTCTAATAATCTGATACAGGACACTTAGCTTTTAATGTAATTATTTGGCTTAGATGGTGAAAGTTAGTTGGATAAGTGGATTTAGATGGATGTGTTTGGCAGATTGTCACTTGAAAATATAATTTATAAAAAATCATAAACCAATTATTCTTTAATTTTATGCAGGCTTTTAGGTTGATTAAATATGCAGTGGAAAAATCTGGTGTGAAGTTCATGAGAGAAATGCAAAGACATTCAATGGCCATTTGCAAACTATTTCTCTATAAGGGACATTTGGATCCTTTTGAAAGGGGATGCACTTAATAAGGCTGTCTAGGACACTGCCCATGAAGATGTCTCTTCTATTGTTTTGAGTTTTGTTGTTGCATTTATATTAGCTACCAAATATGTGTTGATGCACTTAAAGATTTTAATTGACTGCTCCTTACTTGGAATGTACAGAAACAAGGAAATACTTACTTTGAAGTCAATGACTCAACTAATGTATGCTTCGGGTGAGCTTCAATTGGGTCAATTGGGTTGAGCAGCGGCTATTGCCATCCTAATAGGACCTGATGCTCCTATTACTTTCGAAAGTCGAGTTAGAGGGACTTATATGGCTCATGCGTATGATTTTTACAAGCCAAACCTTGCTAGTGAATATTTGGTAATTCTCTCCGTAATGAAGCTTTTGTTTTAGTTTCAATTGGTGATGTGGAGTCGGTGTCATAGGTCCCAAATTGTTTTGATCAAGATATGGCCAAACCAATAATTTGGCAAGTTTGTTCTGATGTCCATTAGTTAGCCATATAGGTTGATTAAGTGTATTAAGTACTGTATGATGATAAGATCACCATTAATTAACAAGAAATCAAACAAGTAGGCAGTAAACCAAAATGACTGATAAGTAAATATGTATTCCAGAAGCAAACACAACTAAAGGTCATGAATTGTCAAAAAAATGAAGGTGCCTTGTAATCAAAACAATAATATTAAGACAAAGTTTAGTTACAAAATTAGTTGTAGTCTTAGGTTATAACTTTATTTAATAAAATAAACATTACTATATATTTGAAAATCTAACCATTGAATTGTATGTTTTTTACGTTTTTAATACGCATATTAAATTTTGTGTCAATCGAATATTATTTACAATATAATCTATAAGCTTATATTTTATACATAATTTTAAACTACAAAAATTTACAATTTAAACAATTTATTGATGACATAGCTATTGATCTTTAATTTTCTAGAAATTTTGCAAGCGTGAAAAATATAAAAAGAAGATGTAATTCAATGGTTGATTTGTCAAAATTCACCTCTAATGAAAATTTTTTGAATAAGGTTGTAGTTATGCTACAACCAATTTTATAACTAAATTTTGTTCACAATATTATCTACGAAACCTACATATTTTCAAGTTGTTAGAATAATTTATTCCTAAAAAGTTGGTTGTCTTTCAAATATTCTAAGCCAAGAGCTACCAATCACTATAGTGAACTAAGCTTCATAAGATATGGTCCCCATCCGTTGTGCTACCGCTTGTGGTTAATATCAATCACTCCAGTTTCATGTTGCATAGGTTATTGATTTATCAAACTTGTATCTTAGATAACCATACACTTTTTAGTAAACTAATAAGTTAGAATCATTGTTTAACATTTTGTACAAGAGATTTTATGAGTTCTTCCAATGGGTACTCACATTGTTTAGCATTGCACTCGTTTTCTCTAAAACAATTTTCTCTAGTAGTGTCTTCATCACCCAATGATCTCAGGTGTGTTTCTATTTTTCGCTACAGCACATTTAGCATTCTCATCATGGAATTCAAAAGACTTCCTAACTGAAATTAAAATTAATATATGGTATAATTAATTCCCATACTAAAAGAAATATACTACAACTATGCAAACTAAAAATGCAAAGTAACCTCATCTGGGGCAACATAGGTGTCACTTCGTTTGGCAAATTTCTGGAAATATTTGAGGCCATACATTTTCAATGTCATATTGTCCTTTAGTGGTGTTAATACATCATCATATTGCTTGTCCAAAGCTTAAAGAATTGCCTTCTCAATTTCTGCTATAGCCTAATATACAAATTCCAAAACACATATATGTAATCTCAAGTTTAGAGTTCAACAATTAGGGGGAAAAAGTCAACGGATCTCTAGTTCTAAAACTTAAGACCAAGTGATGAAGAACCATATTTGGACATACGTTCTCCAACGGACATTTATATTCTGGCCAACGACAAATGATGACTTCGTAGTCATCCAATGTTTCTGTCAACCGATCGGTCCGATCATACATAACTTCATCAAAAGGAGTTGTTAAGTGTCGGGTTCTGACACCTAACCTTCTTATCTGGAATCAATTTCTAGTTAATTGTCATGTAAATATCAGAGAATTTCCTTCAAAAATCACGTTTGGTGTCAGTGGCATCTACATGCTCTTCTAACTCGGTCGTGTAGGAAAAATATTTTCCATAAATGGTAGTTTTTGAGCAAAAAAAAAAAAAAAAAAAGGTTGTACTGCACAAAACTTCCCTTGAATTATGACAAAAAATAAGGAAACTGTAGTAAACATCAAATATTATTCTACAAAGCTACCAATATAGACAACAGATTCTATGAACTTGAGTTCATCAAGTTACAAGGCTATGCTACATAAAAATTATACCTTTTCTAATTTGCACATCTCAAGAAAAGCAAGACACTTGTTTTGAATCTAGCACTGGAACATCTCTTTTTCATCAACCCCTTTTTCAGGACTGAACAATAAGATGGTGGTTAGAGATCACAAAGAGAAGCAAACATGGCAGTCAGTATGTAGAAAATATAAGAGAAAATAATTAATTAGTTGATGTTCGAGAGAGCAAAATCCCTTTGGAAGTTTGTTGTAGCAATAACAAGTTCTGCAACATGAGCTGAAAGGCTTGGGGAGAGAAAATGCAACAAAGAAGGCACACAATCTCTCGCGGAGATCAACACTATAAATAGGTGAAGAAATATGTGGAAGGCTTATAAAACTGCATAAAATTCAATATGGAATACTAATGAGAAGATTACTGATATATCAATTATGTTAGGTTCTAAATATTTAGTCTTAAATGTTTAGGTTCTAAATTTATTGTATGTTGGCAAACTGAGAACAAAAACATGTCTACTATAAGATCTTAGTGTCTTAGAAATGTTTTAGACATTGCTCAAGATGATATAAGTCAAGATTCAAGAATGTACAAACGGTAGAAAAAAGAATTTAAACTAAAGAGCTCGACCAATTGAAGAGAAATCTCGATCGATCAAACTGCGACTTTGCAGATTTTTAAATCAAGCCCAACAGCCCGTAAAACATCTAGGGTTTGAGTCCAACACTGCTAAGTATAAAAGGGAAACTCTAATACACATTTTTCAAGTCTTGAGAGTTACTTCTGTGAGATCTGTGAGGTTCTATAACCTTCTAACTCTACAAGCATCTACTGGAGATCAAATCCATATTGCTAGTACCAGTGGAGTAAAGTTGCTATCAAGCCTTTAGCTATCAAGCATACTAAAGATCAAAGCATGAACAGGTGGTACATGTGAGAACAAGATTTAGATCAAAGAAGTCTATGGAGTCAAAGCCCAGTTTAATAACTGTGTTAGATTTACTACAAATTGGTATTCTTGAATTGTAATTCTCAACTTGATATAGTGAATTGTTCTCATGGGATAGTTTCCCTCAAATTTTCACTTTGAAACGAATTGTTTCATTAGTTTTTCTGGTTATCACATTTTGTGTTATTTACTTTTTCGCTGTATTTATTTCTTGTGATGATTGTTTAACCTAGATCTGCATAATTGACCTAAGTAACAACTTTACTATTAAATTAGGTTAAACAAACTGTGTTTTCCAGGGTCTAAACATTAACAAATTACTTATCGAAAATACACTTTAAAGAAATAAGGCCTATATAATACACCATGAAAAGAACAAAATGGAAAATAATGCAACTGCTGAATGAAAATTGCACGCACAGGAAAGGATGTGACCATAATCATTTTTCTTTATCTTCTCCTAAATTTAATAAAGTTTAGATTGGTGAATTCTACATAATACCCATTTTCATTTTACGCACTGTGCATCATATATATCAGATCATGAATATATATTATATAGTATCAAGTAAGTCTCAGTAAAGTTTAAAAAATAAATAAAATGCCTTGATAAAGTTAATATTAGTATGACACTATGTACGTACCTTGAACCTTCATTTTCATTTTGCACAATTTTGGAGCAGCAGCTTTCTGAGCTACTAGCTCTGGAGATTGAGACAGTTTTGCAATTCGTCTTTTTTGGGTGGTAATAATATATATCGTAAACTTTATTTGCTGGGAAAAATCAATAGATTAATGAAGAAAGTAAATAAAACCAATTAAAAGTATATTGTTTCTGGAATTCATTGAACGCACCCAAATGAGTCTCGCAATACGCCACATCCTTCATTCAAAAAATACATAGCTTCTTCCTTGGTGGAATGGGCCTTATCCTGAAACCATGAGTCAAGGCACAGTCGAGCACACGAGTCATAAGATTGCATGTCACAATTTCTTCATTTCCCACTGCAACACAGAAGAAAAGCCAGTGAAAATTAATAATTATTGGACTAATAATCAAATACTATTAACTGCACTCATAACCATTGTACTCAAGACAAGACGGTTAAATATAAAAAATCAAGAGATAATTTTAACTAACCTTTTATGAAATTTGGGATGGTGAGGGCCAGCAGTGCCAATAACTAGAGATGCCGCATTGAGCTTAAAATCAGCGGCCGGAGTCCTGTCATGCCTTATAACCACAAATTCAAGGAATACAGTAATGGAAAAATATATTAAATCAGTAATGATACTCCTCTAAAATGTACCGGGTAAAATATTGAGTTATACTAACTTGTTCCAGCAATAATGAGAATATTTTGAATGTTTCAGGTACAATAAAAAATTAAATTTTTAAATTTTTAAAAATTGAAGAAAAAGAAGAGTTAAAAAAATATTATTTAAGCTAATATATAATGTTAATTTACTTATCCTAATATTTAGGCTTATAAAATAGGTTGATTTTTTTTTTTTTTTTTGAAACCTAAAATATGTTTATTTTAAATTTTATGTTCATAAACATAAAAAATTAAAAATTTATACTTACATATATAAACACAAACATATATATGTGTATAGAAATACATAAATAACGATAATTCTAAAACGGTACACCAGTATATAAAATTGACTCTAGATTACCAATAACTTCTAATAAACTAAAGAGACAAATAAATTAAACAAAATGAATATGTATATAGAAACACACACACACACACAAATATATATATATATATATATGGTATTGATGTTCTTGCTAACTCATTATCATATAATATATTATGTATTTTGTTAACCCACAACTTGTGGTGGAGGATGGTCTAGCCATGGACGTGAAGGGTTTTGTTTGTAACAGACTTATTACTCTTTAATCTAAAGCATTATCCACTATTACCAAAAATATATATTTTTCAAGCATTAGCCGTGGAAGTTGGAAATTTGTGCATTTTCAAACATGCCTATTTTATTTTACACGCATATGATGATCATATATTTGGGGAACTGATATTTGAATTTAAGCCAAATCATAGCCTCTTGAAAATTAATTTAGCGAAGATTCTAGTTAATTTGCTTATCTCAATTGTATCCATATTTTGAATTCCCTTTGCAAGCATTTGCACAGTGTCTAGTTTAATTAAAGACCTAGTCTACCACGAAACGAACCCTACAAAATCAGATGAAAGCCTTTCAACACCCGTGCGAAAGGTTTGAACAAGAGTACTTGGATAGTGCACAATTGATAGAAGTAGATTTGCAGATTCTTCCTCCAGTTGGATAATATGTGGCATACCACGTCAAGCTTCCCACATGCATGGACGGTGATAAATTGATAATGTTGACGTTGAGGGTACACTACCTCCTAAGCAAAGCTATCAAGCCCATTTCAATTGAGATACAGCTCATCTAGGGGATAGTTTAATTAGACTATTCAAATCATGTAAACTGTAAGATTTAGAAACTCCTGTTGAATGAGTAACAATGAACATCAATGTTGACACACCAAAAGAAGTTGAGACATCTAACATGAGTGAAGTTAAGTGTGTGTTATCACAACCTAGAGAGGCGGCCAAAGAAACTCAAACCTAACTTGCTAGAGTACATGGATTACCAAAAAACAAATATCAGTAGCCGGACTCTAACTTGCTAGAGTACTACCTAAAGCTATACTAGATGAGGTCGAGTCTCTCCCACCTCAAGAAAGTTGGTGCAGACAGCATATTGTTACTGATTTGAATTATGGGATTTGAATTTTATTTTGAGGTTTTAAGGGATTTGATTGATTTTTTATTAACACACATATGATTGATGAATAAAATTTGTCGTTGGAATTTTCCAATGTCTTGGTGTTGATTCCTAGTTATCTATAAGGTATTGATTCCTAGCTTTTTGGCTAGGTAGTTATCCCTAGCTAGGTCTATTCTTTTTTTTCTTTTCTTTTTTAGTTCTGTTTATTTTTCTCAATTATCCTTTCAATCTTCTTGTGCTGCATCAGATCCATACCATTGCTGCAACCTAATGGCTTGAAACAGAGAAACAATCATAGACCAGCAGAGAGTTATGTTCGTCAATCGCAAGGTGTAAAGAGTGGATCTGCTCCTGGGAAGTTTGATGAGAAAATTATCTCCGTCCAACCATTGCTGGGAGTGCACAGAACCCCGTAGAATCTGACATAAGTACTGCTACTACCTTTAAACAGATGGATAACCACCCTGTAATCACCAATAAGTCAGTACCTCAACTTCCTCCTAAATTGGCATCTGATGCAGAGAACATTTCATCTCATCCTCAACCACAGTTATATCGGCTGAGATCATGTCCTGCTGATGGCGACACAACCAGTGACAAGCCGAAAGAATAGGACTTGACTGGGGAAGGTGGTACCATTAGCATCTCAAGTGTGTAATTTACATGATTGCTTGGTCTCTTGACCTTTCTTTTTTAAGGTAAGCCACACGTTCTTAGACAAACTGTGAATTTACAGGATATATAACATTAAACGTACACACTATTGAGACACTTGAACTGCCAGATTAGGCACTTGGGTGATGCAAAAGTTTTGACCTTTCTTGTGGCATGATCTTTAAAGGACCATTACCCTGCTAGGTTTCATCTGGACTCCAATTATTTGAGGTCAAATAATATAGTTAACATTTGCACAGGACCATATCCTTCTTAATGATGTCCCTAGGCTCGCTTGCCTTCAGCTGACTCAGCGGTTCTGCCATATTCAGGAAGAAGCAACTTCACACTATTGATGATCACCTTTTTCTAAATTTGTATATATATTTTATAGTTGTAATAGTTTTGTTAAGATGATTGGAGATGCTGATTCCCCATTTTGTACAAGCCCTAGTTAGCTTTGACTATTCCTAGGCCACTTAAGCATGATTTTGAACTCATTTCCACATTAAGTCAGAGTTATTGGAATAAATCTTTTAGCATGTATACAATCTAAGAAAATGTTGTACCCGTACATAAGATTCAAACTTTTGAGGGGTCAGTCAAAGGTGGTCAATAGACAAGTTTACACTAACTTTTGGAGAGGTTAATTCCCAAATTTGAACTATAACTTGTTGCTTAGGCAAAAAAACTCCAGTCGTTGCACCAAGGTCCAACCTCTTGTTGATTGAAAATGTCATTTTTTGAATGACACTTACTCTCCTTTAAAAGAATTGTGGAATTAAAAAGAAAATTTTGCTTAAATTCTGTGATCTACATGGTAGAAATCGATTTTAGTTCATTCTCCATTAGTCAGTAGAAGGAAATTTTTCCTAGTAGTAATTTGTGAACATCATTTTGAGAGCCTACTTTGAAACAGTATATTGATTAAAATTTTATAACATGAAGGGATATTTGGTACTGAACAGGCTGTTAAATACTCTAACAGAAGCACGGAAGAGTTCGGGAGTGGATTTGTCACATGCCACTAATCCTAGTACAAATTGAGCTTGGAAAGCAGTCTAACGGTAGAGCGATTAGACCACCATCTGTTGTAAAGGTGTATTAGTATATTAATATATAACACCACAATTGGTACTTGAAGTCTCTTTTCAAGAAAATTCTTATTAAAGTTTAGTGCAAGTATAAAATATTTCAGTATTTCCAAATATCCAACCTTTAGAGGGTAAAATTTAAATTCTGAAATGTCCTGGTATAAAATCCAAACATCTTCAAATTTCAATGGGTAAAATCTAAAATTTGAAAATTTAAGGTGTAAAATTCAAACAGCCCCAAACTTTAAGTTAAGGGTATAATTTACTCTCTCCGTCCCAAATTATTTGTCCTGTTTGAAAAATCAAACTTTTTAAGGAAATATCATTTATTGTCTTGTCTGCCTTATAAAAATGTATAAGTTTTCAAAACTACTTTAAGTAAATTTATCAACTTTTTTTTAAAAGAGTTATTCTTAATAAGATAACTAAAAATGTGCCCCAATTAGATTGATTTTTTAAAATACTTATTAGTTTTCTCTTCAAATAGTTTTGAAAATATAGTAGGGGTATAATAGGAAACATGACAATATTTTGGGACATCCCAAAATGAAATAGAGGACAAACAAACTGGGACAAAGGGAATACAATTTACCCTAAAAAATAAACGATGTTTATTCATCACTCTTACTAAAACTACCAGTAGGATAATTACCCTTCACCTCCTCGTTATATGAAATGAAAGAAACTTTTCACCACAAACTTACAACTAAGACAATGTTTATAGGTAGTCAAAGTTTTCATAAGTTCACATTAGCATGATTGTTAGAAATCTAAGAATGATCCATATCATGCTGTTGTTCAAGAAGACATACAAATTCATACTGATGATTTGTGAAATCGTCAATTGAACTTCTTGTCAATACGGGTAAACGATGAAAAGGCAACAGTTTCAGTTAATTCCGCAAAAAAAAAAAAAAAAAAGGGGGAAACAAGGAATACAATGGTGTGGTGCAAGCCAAAGGGCCTCTGATGATCTAATCAAAAGGAGAAGGTTCAATTGTTCAGAGAATCAATATTGGCTAATGTAATTTTGTATTTAAGTGTGTGTATCTTTCTTTTCTCCTATTTCCCTTTCATAGGTCTTTGCCCTCATTAATGGGAATGAATGCCTCTCTTTATTTTGGATCCGTTGACAATTAATGGTAGGACATTATAGATTTCAATTATCTTTTGCTTGTTGGTTTGTTGGTTACGCTTGAGCTTATCTGGCGTGTTGGCTGTTACTAGACTCATTTAATTCCATTGTAACCATCTATAGGATGGACGACTACGATTTTTTCTTCCTATTCACATACCAACAACAACAATATACATGTAAAATAACAAGTTTATCCATATAACAAAGTCAGTATTTAGAGCCTTTTCTATTTTCATGCTATCCTAAATTAATTCCCTCACAATTTTTTTTTTTTTTTAATTTAACAGAGAGAACACACCCCGAACAAAAGTTAACCTGCATGTTTCAAAATATTTTCACCTTTTTCACTTTTTAACCTTTACTATTTTATTTTATTTTTAATTTTTTTATTCAATGGTTGAGATTAAAAGTTGATTTTTCTCAACTTTTAATTTCAGCCATTAATAAATATTGCATCAGGTGCACCTAATCTCAATCCATAGATTTGATTCTTGTGAATTGATTGGAAGAGTGAAAATGGAAAGGAAGATTAATAGTTAGTTTGTACTATGATTTGATAGAGGAACGAAAATTGAAGTTTATAAATGGTTTGTAATAGGAAGTTTGTGAAATGTGTGACTTTATTATTTTAGTACTTTCTAGAAAAAATAATTATTTTTTTCTTTTTTATTTATTTAGTTATTTATACAATAGGATTTAAGTTTTTTTTAAGTCCGTTTCATGATAATTGTAAGAATCTATTAACATTTTAAAAGTCTTTTGGCCTTGCTGTTTGGGATAAAAACACACATTTATCAGATCAAAATGTGATTTCGGGAATTTGGAAAGAAATATCAAAAAGGTGTTTATTTTTTGGGAATATTTAAATTAGAAAGAACTTTGCAAAAACTCGAGAATGTGTTGTTTTCTCAATATTTACAGCCTTTGTTCTCTCTCTCTCTCTCTCTCTCTCTCTCTCTGAGTTGGACTTACAGAATATTTGTACTCTCCATGTGGGCCAGACAAAATATTTCTTTGAGACAGAAACCCACTCTCTTTTTTTTCTCTTTTTTAGGCCCATATGAACTATATTTCTTTTACAAACATACTTTGGATCCTCTCCCCCTGATTTTTTTTTTTTTTTTTTTTTTTGGGCTAATTTAGAAATGTTAATTACTAGATACCCAGCCTTAACAGGCGGCTGGTTCCCCCTGATGTTCCTTTTTTGATAGGCCCCTGATGTTCCTTGAGCATCAGAAACAACAAAAAACAAATTGCCACATTAGATTTTACTTGATTTTTTGGAGAATATATAACATATTCTGATTTTAGGATTTCAAAGTTACCCCACATTACCAATGACCTCTTTGGTGGTACACTAACTAATAACCCCATAATATTTAAATCATGAATCACATTGGATCATGTGTTCCATCAAAAAAATGAAATACATTGGATCAAGTGAAAAATTTTGATATCATCTTCAACCATTATTTGCTCAACTACAGTATGTTCCCATTTGATTAACTTGGGAGTCCCAGTCTTGTTACTAAACCCAAGAGGGAAAAAATCATAATCTTAAAGTAAACTAAGGTCTTAATTTTGACTTTTCCTTTTTCGTTTTTTTGTTGCTAAAATTGATTTTGCTTAGTGTCACACTCACATCCATTTCTTTCTTTATGGTTCTTACCGGCCGTCGAGAACAAAGACTTGTCAAATGGGTTATAATCAAATACTGTTTGCTTAGAACTCAAGCATTTATGTCTCTGTTTTGACAATTTTCACCTAATTCTTGTTTAAAGTGGCTTTTTCTTCTTAAAATTTTAAAGTAGCTTTGTATCCCTTTCTTTAATCTTTGAAAGTGGCTAGCAAAAATACCTTTTCACCGATTGTGATGTAGTGAGAAAGCAATGTTTGATAATTATTAATCCTATTCTACTACTAAATTTAGTGTTAGTAGTAAATATTCTGAGTATCACAGTCCTCTTTACTTAATCCTACGTGGTTCTTGGATCATTCAAGCTGAACAATCTAACATAGTAAACGAGAAAATATCATTTAAAAATAGAAAAAAAATAAATATTTGCATCTCCACGAGTTTTTAAAAGGGCTGTATGAACTCACCATTTATTAATGTTTCACCAACTTTAAAACATTGGTATTATCGAACCAGGCAATATCTAGAGACTTGTTGCTTTGGATCCTTTCTTGTCCAAATGAAAGCCAAGTAATACTTTTCAAAGTGAAAACGGTCCTTCATGTTTTTTCCTGTCATTTATCCATTAATTATACCACCAAAAATTTGGATTATGTCAAAGTATTCTGTTCCTTTTTCAACTTTAGTTAATAATCAATTTTAGTCTCTCGAGTTTAAAAAATCACTTGTTCTTAATATTAAATCAATGTCTTAATTCCTAATAAATCATCGATGATGTGTCAATTTTTAGTTTAGTCATGTCATTATTCTATTAGAAATATTTAAAACATATTGACAGAAAGGCCAAAAAATTTGCTATGAAATTTACATAAACTTAACAAATTTAAGGATTTAAAATAGTTATATTCCTTCAAGTTTCTTAATATATATATATATATATATAACTTTGTTTTGCCTTCAATTGATCCTGGTTATATTTTGAAAAGAAACTTGTTTTGTAACTTCTTTTATATGAGAAAGTGTAGGAACAAAATTTTTGCTAATATTCTAGTGTGATCACCAATAATTAGTAAGTCAATGTAAAAATGATTGTCCATCACTCATAATTGAAGCATATATTTATCTTCTCTTTGTTTATCTTATACATGTATATCCACATGCCTTTAATATTTTTAGAGTAATTTTCTAAAAAACTTTGGCATTCAACTCTAGTGATTTGACAGAATTAATAGATTGTCATTAACAAAGAAAAGATGGGTAATGCTAAAATTTTATAGTTATCCTTTTTGATAGCACTAATCTGTCTAAATGTTTTTATTGATTCTCAAAAATAAAGAAAACAAAGCTTAAATGTTTTTAGGCCTTATCATTTTTTTTTTTTACGTATAGGAAAAATTTTAATGGTTGTTCAACTTCATTTAAAAAGAAAGGGGGAAAGATAAATATTGCTGCCAGTAGAAGTAGAAGTAAAAATAATAATAATAATAATAATAAATAAATAAACCAAGATAAAGCTTGTATAACGTAAAAGCAAAAATATTACTAATCCCCAAATAAAAAAGAAAACAAAACTCTCCGAGGGGTTGATAAGTTGATAAGCATGAATGAACAAATGCCGTGAGTACATCTAATTAATATTACAAATCTATTACGGTTAATTAATTTTTTTTTTTTTTTTTTAAATGTACTTCTTCTCTTTTCTTTTCTTTTCTTTTCTTTTTTGATAGAACTGCCACTTTTATTCTTCTTATTTCAAATACCATACTCCTACCTAACTTTTCATTACTTTTCACATTTAAAGAAATTTCAATTCTATGACTACACCATAGGTTGTGATGCAAGGAATCTATCAATGCTCACAATGATAGCCATGGATTGAAGGTACAGATGAAGTTGGCCTCGGAAAAATACTAGCTATTCTGGTTTGTGCAAATTTTTTTATTAATCTTTTCATATACTAAAATAAATCTATACAACAATTGTGTAAAATATATGATGTAGTCTAAAATCAAAGTGGCTTTATTTTTTGAACTATCATTATGGTTCCAACAATTAAAGTGGGTGGAAGTTAAGGGTACAATTCAACATTCAGAAGAAACAAAAATATCTCTTTCAAAATGTTATGAAAAATAGCCGTCATGTTTTTTTTTTATTGGAATAGCCGGCATGTTTGTTAAGTGATAAAGATTTTAACTAGACTTGTTTTTTTATTTTAAATATACAATGTCAAGTGATGGTAGATTTTAATCTCTACCTTTTATTTAATTAGTAAGTAACGTGGCAGTCTCTAATTAAAACAAAATGAGATTTTAGTTAAAAAAAAGTACTGAAAGTAAGCCAAACCTATATACACACACACACACACACACATTGATAATTGGAGTGGATAATTTGAACCTTAGATGTTTTCATTGTCACGTTGAAATATAAAGCTTTTAGCAACAACAACAACAAAAAAGTCTATTTAAATTATAAATAATTATGAAGTTAAAATAATAGATAGGATCATTCTAAAAGGAAGGGAAAATGTCACATCCCAACACTCTCAATTCACATTATACTATTGACCAATTTATTGTATAAATTTTTTTTAAAGGGGAAAACTTAGGTATTGACCAATTCACATTATACTTCTGCCATGTGGATTTTAGCTCATAAGATGGAAGTGTATTTTTTAGTTAAATAGTTATATGACTGAATCTTAAAAGGAACACCTAAGGTATTGTATTTAAATTTTGTTCATTTTAAAATATTTGGTTGAATTTGCAATCATATCAAACTTAGTTGCCCTTTCTCTCTCTCTCTCTCTCTCTCTCTCTCTCTCTCTCTTTGAAAACAAAAGAATTGGTCATTTTTCCCTACCTTAAATATCACTGTTACATGTATGTATTTCTCTTCTTTGCTTTTGTTTCTATTTTTTAGTTTTTAGTTGCATTTTCTTAAAAAACTTGTTTTGTTTTGTTTTTTTGTTTTTTTTTTTTTTTTTTTTTTTTGAGAATCAAAAATTGTTTTGTTTAGTAGTCAAAAATGGAATTCTGTATATAGTTGGGATAATATATAATTATATATTAGCATGGCTTAGAAAAATATATTAGAAAAATTTGTGTTGAAGCGGCTAATTCTTACATTTGAAGATAATTCTGAAATTATACATTCACCTTTCTTCTTCTTCTTCTTCTTCTTTTTTCTTTTATGGAATAATATTTTATTAAGTTATTGTTTCTCAAATAAATTATATATTTTATAAGTTCTTGATAAAAACTGTACAATGCACAGGCATTCAACTAGGATTATTTGTAATCAATCTTCTAGACACAAATGCACTATGATTTTTCGAGATGATATGTTGCAATATTGTCTTTTAAGCCTACTTTGTCAGATTTTCAGAAACTAATTTGTAAATTACTTTAAGAAATGAATACACCCATACTAACTAGTCTCCACACTCAACGCACTACCAGACAGATTCTAAAGGGTGTTTGACACCCAAAATATACTAAATTTTTGGGACAAAAAACTTTTATTAAGGAAACTCCACTGTATTTTCCAATGATTACACGTTATTAGTAAAGCATCAAATGAATCAATTTACTTCATTCATGGCCTCTCTCGGAGGAGAAAGCATTGTCGGCCTTTTTTCCTATCATAATCCTTCATTAAAGCATCATCATCATCATCAATCACCGTAATAAACTTCAAGTATCTTAGGATAAAAACTTTGCTATCAAATTAACCCAGGGGGGACATTTTCAATAGGTGTTGTCGTTGACACAAATGGAAGCTAATGCATATCCCAACACGAACTTACTGTGCCTTGAGCCTTGGGGAAAAACATAGAAAGCAAAGTAGCATAACCAAATGCCAAAGTTGCCAGCTGAGCTAATCATGTAAAGGACCACACCCAATCATTTCACATCCACAATGAATCTCCTTGTGTATTTCCATTCTATTTTGTCTCTCTTTAAAATATAGAAAATTCTATGTTCTCCTTCTCTTTCATTAAACTAGTAATAAAAATCAAACATGGTTGTCCGATTAAATAATTTAGTTCATATGGTCTGCAAACGTGCATAATGCAAACAAATATATATATATCCACAAAATTTCCACATTATATATTAGCACTTATAGATAGATTGCTTCTTCCGGTTCAAAAAGGATTACAAAATGTAGCCACCAGATGATTCAATACCTACCATGAATAACGGCAAAGGAATAATTAATAATCCAAAAATTTCTGAGTGGTCCTGATGATCATGTTTGACTGGCTGTTTTGGTTGCCTTGTCATTATCAGACGCAATTTTCATGATGCCTAGCTTCTCTAAGGAGAAAATCATACTTCCTCTACAACCCAACAAAGTTTAATGAAAGTGGATGAATACAACAACCCAACCTATTAAAGCCACTCAAATATAATGATAAGAGCCTATTCATCTATATATATATATATATATATATATATTTAACTAGAGGTGTTGAACATTTCCCGAGCATATAAAATTAATGTAGTAACTTGTAAGAAGTACATAAACACCGCAGCCTATGATTCCATGGAATAGGACCACCATGCAATAGGATATATATATATATATATATATATGTGTGTATGTATGTATTTAACTAGAGGTGTTGAACATTTCTCGAGCATATAAAATTAATGTAGTAACTTGCAAGAAGTACATAAACACCGCAGCCTATGATTCCATGGAATAGGACCACCATGCAATAGGAGAGTGGCAATAATCTGTGTAAGCTGATAAAATTAAAATGTTATATATGCTGAGAGGAAATCAGAAGACCATGGCTGATCCGAACGAAACAAAAAATGCAAAATGGAAGGATAAGGGATTAACCTTCCATGAATCTACATCTTTGCGTAAACCAAATCTATATTTGCATCCCCCCGGTGTACAATGCAGATCAATCTGCTCTCACCCTGTAAATGACAAGGTAGCTTCTATACATGAATTGGATGATTATTGGCATATGTAAAAGACAATATTGTTTCCCCGGCTGCTTCCATAGATCCTCTCAGGCCTTCTTGTAGTTTTACCACTCCCAATAATCTTCACCATCTCCTCTTCAAAACAAAATCCTTCATTATCACTGTACGTCTGTAGAAACCTATCTACAGATCCATGGCTGAAAGGCTAGCACTGTAGGAGAACACTGATGAATGTCGCAATCTCCTAACATATAGATCACGTACTACTCAATGACAATGATTCGTCTAATGGCTGCAAACACTCTTGTGGGTTGGCATAAAAATAATCCTCTTCTTTAGGCCTGTCTGGGATCACCAACCTTTTCACTGGGTTTCCCATGCGTTCTGCGTGAGAATCCTTCACTGCTGATGAGAACTCATCCCAACTCAGTGATCCACTATTGTACTGGTCTATCAAACTGACCAGCAGTCTTCTATCCAACAGAATCGTCTTCTTGAACCCAAGAAATCTGAAGCATTGAAAAAACAGATGTTTCAGATGAGAGGAAATGTATAGACAACATTAAAACAAATTAGGCCATAGAATACTGACAGTGATATCTCAAAGAATATATCAAAAAGTACAGGCCATGACATAATGACACCACATCAAAAGCATTTTTCTATTGATGTAACAATCATGCAACTAAATTATCAATCAACAACCTCCGATCAAATAAATAAGCGCAAGATTGGAAATCTTTTCACAGTCAAACAAGTATCCTACTTTCAGGGTCATACAGAAAATATATATAGTCTCTGAGAAAACAAAAATTGTGATGTCAAAACCAGTGGTGGTTGGAATTCAATATTCAGTTATGGAGAGAGAGAGAGAGAGGGGGGGGGGGGGGGGGGGGGGGGGGGGGTGTTGTAAATAACCCTAAATTAGTTAAGCAATTACAGTATAACATTTCATACAAACAAAAGAGAACTGAATTCTCAGCAGAAAAATACCTCCGATGGCCTTCAACAACTTTGGCCATGTTTCCATCATATGTGGGAACAAAAATATCGCTCTCCAGTGACACCAGATAATCTAATGCAGCCATCTGGGATGAGTGATTCTGGAAAAACCTAAGGTCAGATGGTTCCAACAGGGTCTCCTTCCTGACCTGTATTAACAACCCAAGGCTAATTAGTAAAGACAAGAACACAAACAATGACTGAGTACCAAAAATTCCAGGGATCCACCTCAGCTTTCATTGCAACTACTCACCAATTTTGGGTAAGCCTTTGCAAGACTCGCCATTCTCCTTTCTCCACCATATATCTCACCAGCTGCTATATAAATCTGGATACTAGGATCAATGTCCAGCGCCCTCAGTGTCAGAGCAGTTTCCTCAGGTGTCAAAGGGCACAAACCATCTTTCCTTTTCAAGTCAGAATTTATTATTTTTTCTTTCCACCATGGATAAGCATACCTGAAAAATGTATGTTAAATATGAGATGGACTGACGATAAAACTTAATTTCAAGTCAGAATGTGTGACACCAATAGCTTGTTTTAAGAAATATGAATGGCTCACCTCATTTTAGTCAACTCCTCCACCTCCTCATTGTTGCAACCTTGAGTGCAGCCAGAAAATGCCAACATGTCCATTTCATATCTAAGATGAAGTACTAGGAAGGGGCCATTTTGCCTTAAAAGATTGATAACCCTTCTACCCAACTCCTCTATCTGAGAAGTAAATCTCAGAGCACTAAAATTTACTCTGCAGCGCAGCTTCTGAAGCTCCAAAGGTTGACCATTATTGGCAAGTCGAGCATCAGTTCTATTCAGATGTACAACTTTGTGCTTCCATATCAGAGGAAGAATCTATACAACACATACACAAACAATAACAATTACTTTGCAAATAGGAATCTCAACAAATGAAAACGAAAAAGAAAATCAAGTTAAATGATCGGAAATCCAAGCCTGCTATTGAAGGGGCTTTTTCAAGGATGTGGTGAGCGTTGCAATTTGCAATGTTCTGGTTTCTGTTTTTATTGTTTTCTTAACTAAAAATATAAACTAACCTGATTATGATAGTAAGATATGTCAGACCAACTGATTGGGGGCATGGAATAAACTTTCCCTAGTTCCATTTTTCTCTTGAGCCTAGGAGGCAATTCTTTCAATATTCGAACCTCATCTCTCAATGACGTAATGAAATGATCCACATCAAATATGTCTTGGAACTCACTGCAAAATTAATCCACAAACATGCACTTGCAATGTAAGAAATAAAATCCAGCTGGAGTAAAGTTGTAGATCCTTTTAGAACTTGGAAATATTCATTAGCTTCAGATACAACAAGAGAGAAAAGTTTACACACCTGGGATCAGCCCAAAAGGAGGCTTTATCCAACTCAGGTACTATAAGTGTGACGTTTAAATATCTTGCAATAGCAACCATGTCACAAATCTGTAAACATAGAAAATATAAGACTGGTCACTATATGTACACCTTTCCATTTCACATATTAGGTACTCATATCACCCAAAATAAGGTTATATGCAAATGAAGGTGTGCTTCACTAACAACTCACCGCTGCTCTCATTTGATTGAGTCCTCCGTTGCATGAGATCATCAGATAACCATTGTTCTTATAAACCCCTATATGATAAACGATAAATTTCAGCTCGAATGTTATATTCACCAATTAAAGAAAAAACTATATATCATAAAGAACTAAAGAGGACCTAAGAAAATCGACACGTGCCAAGGACTGAAATGAACACATATGTAAACACTCCTGTAGTTCCGACAATGTTATTAGCTAACTTAGAAGTCACCCCAATGACACTTACTAGGAACACAACCAGAGATACAACAACAAAAACCTTTAGTCCCAAAATTTTTGGGGTCAATCATGGATCCTCAACAGCTTAGTGAGGGTTGGCCACATGCATTCTTTTTCTCCATTCTATTCTAATCAAAGTCATAGTCTTGTTACTTCGTTAACTGAAGTGTCCTTTTTTTAACTCATGAATTCAATTTTTTCCCAATATTCAAAATACCCAGAAAACGATAGAGACAAAAGCTTTTGAAAACTCCCCATCTCTTTCTCTACCTTAAATTTCGAAAATTTCCAGACAATCCACCATTTTATTACATTAGTCTTATCCAAAAAATTATAACCGTTGATTAAACAAACAAAAGCCATTGTAATCAAACAACCTCCACCAATCATTTTCAATATCGGGAAAAAAAAAAAATCAAACTTAAACCCATATACTAATTCCAAATAAGACTAAGTCTTTTACTTCAATTAATTCAAAATACCCACTAAATTCAATCAAACACGAAAGCAAAGAAAGAACTCACTTTTGGGTGGAAGAACTCGCGGCGGAACAGACGGAACGGTAACGGCGTTGTTAACGGCGGAGGAGGCGGAGGAGGAAGAAGAAGAGTCCTGCAAAAAACAAGAGGGCCAACCCTTCAAAACCCTAGGACCCCACAAATCCCCTAACGCCGTCAACTGAACAATACAAGTCCAGAGCAAAACCGACGTCGTAGCGCGTATCATCCATAGCTTCATTCTCGACCTCGACATCGACACCGACATTGAACTCCTCAGCTTCTCAACCCCTCCCATTGCCTTCAACCCCATCTCTCTCTTATTGTTGTTCTCAAATTCACAGCTTTTCCTCTCTATCCTACACATCTCGCTTCACTTTCCCCCATGCAATCAAAATTCAAACCCTAAATTTTTCACGAAACAAAAATGAATTTTGTATAATATAAAAAATAAATAAATAAATAATCTAACTATAAAGCTCACCCAAACTGACCAGAATTATCACCACCACCATTGTTTTATAGATTCTTTTCACCGATTTCTAGAACCCTAAAAAGGAACGCTATAATTCTCCACGTGCATTATACTCACAAGGCTTATCGATCTTCATCACCGATTTTTTTCCCAATTCGAGAAGAAGAAGAAGCAAATTGAAAAGGAAAAATAAGTAGCGAATAAGATCTTCGTATTTATAGGCAGATTTTGGTACCGAAACGGCAATGGGAGATTGTGAATTTGAAGATCTTCGAAGATCCGGTGTATTCGCCGGCGAGATTTTTGGCCCTATTCGCCGGAGCGAGTACACCAGCGCGAGTATAAATATATAGGGGGAGGTTAGAGAGAGAAAGAGAGGGAGAGAGAGAGAGAGATACAGACAGAGAAGGATGAAGGAGTCGATGAATTATAAATTTATATAATTTGTGGGAAATTCAACAACGCGGTGTCAAAGCGTGCACTCACGCGACTCCAACGTAAAGAGAAGGACTTTTTTTCCTTTCTTTTTTTTCTTTATAAGTTTTTTTCTTTTCTTTTTTGGGCTTGAATGCAAAAATAAAAATAACTATATGATTTGGCTGACTCTGAACAGTTGTCTATATGATTGTGACAGGTAGTTAATCACAGTCTACTACTAAAATAATTGTGAAAATGGGTATGAGATTCGTTGTGATCTTAAAATAACTCGCAAAAAATATAATTCTATTTGCATTAGTTGTAAGAACACCCGGTTTCAATTCTTCCTTATAACTGGCGAGGTTTTTATATTTGTCAAATTTTCTACAAAGACTAATAATACCATTACCTTTTCTAGATGAAAAAATTGTTCTCCCAAGTTTTCTTGAAAGACTAATTATACCATTTGCTTTTATAGATAGAAAAATCATGTAATTTTAAGTGGCCACGTTAAGAAGACTTATCAACTAATCCGTGTCACTAATTACATGATAGTCATGTGATTTTGCTTTCCATAAGAGCTAATAAAATTTAATTCCAAAAATTCAATTTGGCCTCGGAGAGTTATAAGTGATAATTGAAACTTTGAAGTGTTTTTGTAATTAACCCAAACTTAGGAGTGTTTTTGCAATTTTGCCTCCCTTCTCTCTCTCTCTCTCTCTCTAAAAGTTGTGACCGTACACCACTGGATCACCTTTGGCTTTGAGGACTAACCGTGGTTAGGTTAAGGAGGTGGTGGGCTTGACTAGGGTTAGGTTAAGAGTTGAGAGAAGACGGGTTGGTTTTAATTTCAAGGTGTCTCAGCCAATAAATGCCAGCCAGCTAGGCGGGGGATACGGTGGGTCCCTTGGGAATTTATGTGTTTTGTAGCGTGTCAACGATCTGGCCGTTGATGTTCGACACGTGGTGGATTAATCTAATGGGTTTTTTTGGGGTGGGGGGGGGCTTGTGCCGCGTAGGCTGGCTTATTTCGGGATTGTTTTTGATACGCCGACAATATTTCGCGATATTTTCCGCTCATTTCGCCTCTTATCAGATTGGTAAATACATACACTCAGACAGCACGATCCAATAATCAATTTAGGGATTCTCTACTTAAATATCAAAACAATATCATGATATTTCGTTTTTAATGCTTCTATTATTATATATTTTATATATTATTATTATTACTATATATTAATCTTAATGTGTATTATTATACATTAATCTGTTTGAATTATCATGAGTAAAAAAATAATAATTTGTATGTATTATCTTGGATTATTCGAGGATGGATTCATTGGTATGAAATCCCATGATCAATCAAGTATCTAACACAATATTAATCTATATTCAATTTAACACAATATCAGTTCATGACTAAAGACTGAAACACCATTTCTTCATATATATTTTTAAAAAATAAAAATTGTATTACAAAGTTTTTATACTTACAAAATCTTTTTTTTTTCCAAAATAGTATGAATATTTATAGAGAAAGTTATTCTCTGTATATTAATTTATTATTTACTATAATGGTTAAGTGGTATTGTGTTTAAACACAAGAATTATAATGCACTCTAAAAAAGTTAACAATGTTCTCTTACAAATTTAAAGATCAATTTACTTGCATAAAAGGTAACATTTATTTCCCTCTTCCTCTCCACATGCATTTTGATATTGCATTTATTGCAAAAGGTGGTACAACAAGAAGAGCCCATTTTAGTCTTCCTTATAGAGACTAAACTAAATAAAGAGAAAGTAAAGAAAGTTAGAGATCAGTGTAATTTTAAATTCAGCTGGGTGGTCCCTAGTGTGGGGAAGAGTGGGGGTTTAGCTCTTTTTTGGAAGGAAGGTATTACTGTAGAAGTGCTTGCAGCTGATCAATCACACATTGACACTTTGGTTAAGGGTGGAGTTTCAACAGATTGGTGGCACCTCACTGGCTTCTACGAGGCTCCAAAAACATCGAAACGGGATGAGTTGTGTGCATTGCCTAAGGTGATTTCGGACAAGTCTACATTACAGTGGTTGGTCATTGGCGACTTCAGTGAGATTACAAGGGATTCTGAGAAAGAGGGAGGGAGCTCACGGCCGAGGCGGCAGATGAAAAATTTCACAAACACTTTGAACTGGTGCGGATTACATGACCTGGGTTTTGTCAGACCAAGTTTCACATGGCTCTACTAGAGAGCTAATGGGGGTTAGATTAGAGAGAGGCTTGATGAAGCTTGGCCTCACTTGCATGGGGAGTATGATTTCAGGAAGCCAAACTCTTTCACCTTACATGCTCGGCATCGAACCACTCTCCACTTTCGCTGTACTTTTTTATGAAACCACAAAAACAAATCAGGTGGAAGATTTTTAGATTTGAGTCCATGTGGCTGAAGGACCCGAAGTGTGAAGAAATAGTAAAGAATGCTTGGGCAAAGGGGAGCATGTCTGATGCTAGTTTCCCGATATCCCGGTGTCTGGAGTTTTGTCAAAAACGGTTGGAAGTCTAGAATAAGAGGGAGTTCGGTCATGTTGGTTTGAAGATTATCGAGTTGCAAAGAAGACTGGAGTGGCTAGAGCTTCAATCGGCTTCTCCCACTACCATCAGTGCACTGAGAGAGACATGAGTAGACTTGAATTGCTGGTTAGACAAAAAGGTAGCCATGTGGTACCAGCGGTCCCGTTTGAATTGGTTTCAGGCAGGAGATCAAAATACAAGGTTTTTCCATGCTAGAGCATCATCTTGCTACAAGAAGAATATAATTGTAGGCTTGACAGATCCAAATGGTATTTGGCACGAGGAAGAACACAAAATAGAGGAGATTGTGATACGCCACTACAAGGATCTTTTTTGCTCTACTAGACCCTCTGAATTCACTGAGCTTTTGGCAGCCATTCAACCAAAAGTATTCGAACTTGTGAATCAGATGCTGAACAGGACCTTTCAATGCAGTGTAGTGTATTTGGCTCTTAAACAAATGTACCCGTTGAAGTCGCCGAGCCCGGACGGTATGCCCCTTCTTTTCTTCCAACATTTCTAGCCTTCCATTGGGCATTTGGTCACTAAAATGGTACTAGATTTCTTAAACTTTGGCTATGCTCCTCCCATGTTTAATGATACGCATGTTGTTTTGATTCCAAAAAATAAAGATCCCAAATATATTTCTGATTACCACCTAATTAGTTTATGTAATGTGATCTTTAAACTTTCTTCTAAAGTGATTTCTAACAGGCTCAAAAAAGTTCTACCTTCTATCATCAATGATACCTAAAGTGCATTTGTGCATGGAAGGTTGATTACTGATAATATCCTTGTGGCTTTTGAGGTTATGCACCATATCAGTTAGAAAAAGTCAAGGAAGAAGGGGGAAATGGCCTTGAAATTAGACATGAGCAAGGTTTATGACCATGTTGAATGGGCTTGCCTTGACAAAGTTATGGAGAAGGTAGGTTTTGATTTGAGATGGAGGAGTTTGATTATGAGATGTGTGACAACGGTCTCTTATTCATTCAGAATTAATGGGAAGATTTGTGGATCCGTTCAACCTTTAGGGGGATTCGCCTAGGGGATCCCTTATCACCTTATTTGTTCCTCATTGTGGCAGAAGGTCTATCTTCTTTGATTAAAAATCAGTGGAGGAGGGAGTATTGGAGGGTATTGCTATTTGTCGTGGGGGGCCAAAACTTTCACACTTGTTCTTTGCTGATGATAGCCTTATCTTTTGCAAAGCTACCATTTCAGATTGTGATTCCTTATTCCAAGTGTATAAGAAGGCATTTGGTCAACAACTTAATCGTGCAAAAACTTCTTTGTTTTTTAGCACTAATACTTCTAGGGAGATTCAAGAGGAAATAAAGGTTAGGTTCGGAGCACAAGTTATTAAACAACATGAAAAGTACGGCTTCCTTCACTTGTGGGGAGGAATAAAAAAGCTAGTTTTAGTGACATTAAAGATAAGCTTTCTAAGAAACTAGCTGGTTGGAAAGGAAAACTTCTTTCAAAAGCAGGCAAGAAGGTATTGATAAAAGCGGTGGCCCAAGCCATCCCCACTTATACCATGAGTTGCTTCAAGATCCCGGATTATTTTTGTGATGATCTTACTAGTTTGATTAGGTAGTTTTGGTGGGGTCAATGAGGGGAGGAAAAGAAGATTGCGTGGTTGAGTTGGAAAAAGTTATGTGAACCAAAGGAGTGTGGTGGGATAGGTTTCAGGCAACTAAAATACTTTAATTTGGCCTTGTTAGCCAAACAAGGCTGGCAACTCCAAACTTACCATAATTCTCTACTCTACTAGGTCCTCAAGTCCAAATATTTTTCCACTTGTGAATTTCTACACACTGCCCTTGGAAATAACCCCTCATACACTTGGTGAAACATCTTATCGGCTCAATCCATTGTTAAGCAAGGCGTACAATGAAGGGTTGGAGACGGAATGGACATTTGAATCTGGGGGGATAAATGGCTGCCTCGAGTTTCCAGCTATGAAGTCATTTCCCCTAGACTATTCTTGAACCAAGATACTAGGATGAGTGAGCTCATTCATACCAAGAGGGAGTGTTGGAAAGAAGAAGTCATATGCCAGATTTTCCTACCTATGGATATGGAAGCTACTTTGGGCATTCCGCTAAGCATTAGAATGCCTGGTGATCGTCTCATTCAGGTGGAAACAAACAATGGATGTTTTAATGTCCGTAGCGCCTATAAGTTGGCCATGAATCTCCATCGGACTGCACACATTGCATCAGCCTCATCGGACAGCTCTCACCGTGTGTTTTGGAGAAAACTTTGGCAATTACCAACCCCTCACAAGGTTTGCCACTTTGCATGGAGGGCTTGTCGTAACATCCTCCCCATAAAGGATAATCTATACCTATGCAGGGTGCTTTTGGAAAACCTATGTGAAGAGTGTGGTAATGCCACCGAGTCCTCTGGTCATCTGTTTTGGTCCTACCCAAGAGCTCAGCTGGTCTGGGGATGCTCGAAGCTACCCAGCTCACTCAGGTCGGGTCAGTTTCATTCCTTTTTTGATCTATTATGGTTCCTTCTGATGATTGAGTCTTTTGAGGAATAAAAGCTTGCTCTGGTAGTCATTATAGCTTGGTCTATGTGGAGTAATTGGAATGAAGTCCGACATGGAGGTACAAGGAAGACGCCAGAAGCTTTGGTCCAGTAGGCAACGCACCACCTGACCAAATACTCGATCGCGACGGAAACCACAATAGTCACCCTCGAGGTCACTAATGTTACGTGGACTCCACCACCTCCTTCCCTGTTTAAGATCAATGTGGATGGTGCCTTATCCAAACTTAATAGCTTAGTGGGAATAGGCGTAGTGATACGAGATGACGCAGGCCAAGTTGTAGCTGCGCTGTGCAAATGAATTCACGCACCGTTGGGTCTGCTAGAAGTGGAAGCAAAAGCTTTTGAAGCTGGTCTTCAGTTAGCTATGGACACCGGTCTTCAAGACATCGTCCTAGAAGGGGATTCATTGGTGATTGTTCATGCTCTTTGTGGTCTGTCCTATCCTCCCTCATCAGTATCTTCGCTAATTCTAGGAATGCAACTATTTAGCTCTGAATTTCATATGGTTAATGTTTCACATGTAAGGAGGCAAGGTAACAAACCCAGCCACATTTTAGCAAAATATGCACTTAGCATTGATGACTCTATTGTATGGATTGAGGAGATTCCTTATTGTATTGAACAAGCTCTTATTCAGGATTCTGTTATTGCTACTATTACTTCAATGAATAAAAGTGTCATCTTTTTATCAAAAAAAAGAATAAAAAAATATAAAAAAGAAAATTTTTGGGCTCCAACCACCAATAGAAAAATAACATGTGTCCTATTATGTGTAATGCATATAACTCACTTGGTTAGTTAGGTTAAGTTATTTTTCAATATCTGCTAAAAAAAAATTTTATTTTTCTATGGGTGGTTGGAGCCAAACTCTGACCAAAATAAAATATTTAAAGGATATATTATAGATACGAACCCATATGAAAAATATTTAAATGATATAATCATTAGGACTACTTCAATGCCAAATTACTCTTTAAAAAAGCAAAAAACAAAATAAGCAAACTTCAATCTTAAATTTATTAGCCAAAAACCAAGAGCATTGTAACTCAATTATATCAATTAATGACTTTTATATATATATATAAAAATAGATAACATTAACATGTCGCTTTTACCAGGAAAATTAGGTTTTAAATCACCACCCCCATTTGATATAAAAATTTAGTAAAAAAAATTAATTACCAAAAATATTTTCTATGTCAAGATAACTTAGAAAGAGTGCTAAGATTCTTGTAGATCAACTTAGTGATACCTTCTAGTATTTTCAGATGAGACATTTAGGGTCTTATCAAGAAAAAAAAACTAACTAACTTAGAAAGTTAGAAAGTATATTAAAACCATTAGTTCTATTAAAATAAAAGTTCTCATGGAAGTTGATGAGATACACTCATCTTTTACCTATAATAATTTTAAAGCATTTAAATAAATCTATAAATGCATGATATACTTGAATCAGTAAAGCAACTTTTATTATATTTATACATTAAATAGTATAACATGAAGAAGTAAATATATAAAAAATTCATATTATTAAAAATAATTGCTAAATTTATAATTTTACTCAATTATCTATCATATAAAAAGAAAAATCTTAACTTTGTTAAATGACCTCAATTGCCACGAATGTTTGCAATTATGAATATGCAATTTGATAATTCTGCTCTATAAACAAAATGATAATTATGCATGGTAATTATTAATATAAATTTATTATAATTGTATTTATATATAGAACTATATATTTTATCTTTTTTTTTAAATTATAATATTTTTGTAGGGTCACGATTTGTAGTCCATATCTTAAGGATGTGGGATATAGGCCCAGTGAGCCCAATACAATAAATTTGTAGAGAGTGTGTGAAAGAGCTAGACTTTTTGGGAATTAGACTACGGCTAGTAAAGATTTAAAAGACAAACAAGCCCGCAAATACACTTAAAACTCAATAAAATGATTGTCCGAGGAGATGGATTATGAATCGAACCAATAATTCTGAAAGCTAACACAGTTCTTAATTAGTGCTACAATAATTCTTTTTCTTTTCCTTCTCCCTCTTTTTTCTGATCCCCCTCTTATGGGAGATCATTTACATTATATAGTTTCTTTTCAACTATCCGGATCGTACACTTGTTAATAATCTAAGCCTTCACTCGAGTATATGTCCCATCAGACATCTTCTTTGGCTCTCTGTGAAAGATGGTAGTTGAGACTGCACTGTTCAGGGGTCTTCTCCACATAAATGCGGCCAGAAAAGTTGCTGCAGTGCATTTAATGCGGTGGTAACAGCTTTTCTTTTAGATATTTCTGCGTTCTTATCACCTTTGTACGTGCATAAGATTCATCCTGATCATTAGAACTCTTTGGAAGATCACCTTAATTGCCCAAATACATACTTGACCGATATTTATCATATTCGAGAAGGAGATACTTCTCAGACTATATTCCTCCATCATTTCCTTACGCGATTCTCAACTTTGGGGCCTCTCCCAATCATTTATTCATCCTCGGACATATCCACATCCTCGGATAAGGCCCAAGGCCCAATATACGATCTTAGGTTTTTATCCCCACAATTTTAATGGAAATTTTTTTTTGACGAAATTTTAATGGAAGGTATATAAATATATATATATATATATAACCCAATCAGCATTAATGGGTTGTCACCATATCATAGTTTTCTTATTATATTATTCCTATTATGGTATATTAAGTCAAGAATTTTCAATTCTCAAAAAAAAAAAGGTAAAGAATTTTTTTTAAAGCAATGAATTAGACCATTGTTGGTATGATATCTGTAAGGGTTGAAGAAAAAATTAATATAATCAATAGTTTTCCTTTTCTTTTTTAGTAATTTCACATATTCCACATCTCAAACTACCAAACCGAAGGTAATTGTGTTAGTTAATTTAGTCAATAAAGTCTAATAGTCATACTGAAAATCTAAAAACCCTTGGGACAATTTAAAAAAAAAAAAAAAACATATTGTGAGTAGAAATATAAACACTTCTATTTTGTAGACCAGTTTTTGAATAATAAAATTGATCAAAGAGAAAAACGATTTGGTTACTCCAAAGACACACAAAAGTTTTCTTAAAAAAAAAAAAAAAAAAAAAAACGCAAAGGTCTAATATTAAAATTTGGTTCATTAAACATTTTTTTTATACATAATTTAATAGTTCAAAAAAATAGAGAAGGAGAATTTAAACCATAAAAGACCTAATGCTATTGAATTACAAGATTCTTGACATTTAAAATGTTATATTTTAACCCAAAAAACCTCATTGTTAATTTGTTATTAAATCAATCCCATCTAAAAAGGAAAATTAAGGGACCTTTTCTTTTTTAATAATACTTCGATACATCTAATCTTTTAATTTACTAAATTATTCAATTTTGAATAGTGAAAAAAAGACAGTTCCATACAAAAAGTGGTGGGTAGAAGTACATATCACTAATAGTCGACTATTTTAGTATGTTGTGAAATTGAGTCTGTCAGTATTTTTTTTAGTAAGGAAAGCTAAAGGTCTGATGGTACATAATATGATAATTTTATTTATTTGAATACAAGATAAAACTAACGAACTGTTACTCTTTTGATCCAATAATATTGTCGTGTCCCGATTACTTATTTGGGTGTTTGTCCATTTAAAAAAAAAAATGTAATGCATTTGTCCTCAATTTTTATTTTGGTTTAAGAAATGCATTTTGTCCTCATCGAATCACTTCCATTTTGTAAACTATTTTATTGGGGTTCGGATTAGGTCCAATGCTTCCAGTGCACTGGACCAGGTTAGATGGTAACACATGTCAAAAAATGGACACGTGTCACAATCCTAATAGGTCTAGTGCCACTGGACACTAGACCCAAACCTCCCCCATTCTATTAAACCTACCCCATAAAGCTTCAATATCAAGAATATCATTAATAAAAACTAAGGTTATATATATCATCTATGTTTGAATAAATAAATTACACATTTCAAAACTAATTGAATTTGTCAACGATATAATTTTAGTTGGATTGAAGAAGTAAGCTCAACCCACTAAAATGATTATATTTTTTTCACAATAATACACAAACAAGAATATAATAATACTTCAACAATTGCAACATCATAAAACCCTACATTTTAGTAGAGTAGCTTATTATTAACACAGCAAATCAACGCGTCTTCCACTCCTCTATGAGAAAATCTTTGCGTTTGTTGAGAATTGAGATTCCAAAGGTTTCCGTCAAAAGGAACGGTATTTTGGCGATAACTGCACGGACAACTGGCTCTCTGCTTTTGTACACTAGTTATCGAATATATCGACATCTTTCTTTAGCCGTGCGAGTCTCCGTCACGTTGTCGGTTGCGCCGTTATAACAGAGGCCCCAAACGTTTGTTACTGTCAGAACGGTCAAGTTAAACGAAGATACGATGCTTGAAGGGTTTGTGATGTTTGTGTCGGGCCAGGTGTCAGAATCTCACGCATTACATCAAAAAACATTGGGTCCCACATTAAAAGAGTTTTGGATTTGGGGAATGTGCGCTCCGTGAAGGTGAAGGTGTGGATTTTACACGCGCCGACTGGTGATCTTGGAGCTAGAGTCGAGTCCAGTCTCGAGTGGGAAAACCCTGTAGAGGAATATGTGTCCGTATCAGATTGGGACCCACTGGGGAAGTGAATGGCACGGCATCACCGTCAATCAGTGGTGCGTGTGACGTACTCGCTGAAGATGGATGTGGTGGATCCATGATTGTTGTTGGGACTGTGCGTGTGAGTTTGGGGATGCCCATGATGATGGTGGTATGTAACACCAGATCTAGTTCTTGGAGATTGAAAAATACCTTACTAGTCCGAGGTCACCACCAATGCTTTGGTTGGTCAGTTTAATTGTTTCCACTACGATACTTAGTAAAAAGTTAGTTACACATGGTGTAATTTTTCTTGGAGATAGCTTTATAGAGTCTATAGTTGATAGTAACTCTTTATCATCAAACTAAAATATCAATTGATTTTTGGTATAAGTGGGGATTAAATCTCAGATATCTTATTCGAGCATCAAAGATTTTACTAGTTGAGTTAACTAGAACTCACACACCTGGTGTAACTTTAAATAATGTTACATCACTCGATATTTTTTAATTCGATACAAATTTTTGACAAATTCACCGTTAGATTACGTTATCTTCGTATATTCTCTATACTTGCAAAATTTCAAGGTGATCAAATATTAATAACCATGTCATCAATCAATTGTTTAAATTCAAATTTTTGTAGTTTAAAAATAATGCATAAAAGATAAGTTTATAGATTGAATGGTAAATAACATCAAATTGACATGAAAATTTGCATTAGTGTTAAGAACATATAAAACATGTAATTTATAGGTGAGATTTTTAAAATATAAATTTTATAACAAGTTATTAGGTGGTGTGACATTACTTAAAATTACTCTAGGTGTAACTTGAATTCAGCCTAAATAAAAGTTTTACCTTTTCTTGAATCCAAGTTCATGCAAAAATTTATGTTTATTTTAGTATAAAAATTTATTTAATCTATTTTACATTATCATTTGAAGTCAGATTATCTATTTTACACTACATTTTATTAAAATATTATTTATTTGTTTAGAGAGATGAGTTAAAGAGAGAAGAGAGTGAGGGGAAGATAGAGAAAAATGAGAGGAAAAAAGAATAAAATATAAAATACAAATGAACAGTCAACAATGGATATTTACACCATTTAAACTTAACTAATAAATAATTTTTTAGTTTTTTTTTTTTTTTTGAGAAACATAATTTTTTAGTTTAAGCGTGTAAATTTGAATCAATTTTCTATTATATACGCATTGGCGCAAATGCTTAAACAGAATGGTTTATATTCGTTATAAATGAGATGGGTTTTATGTAAATAAATGATTCCACATGAGTCGCGAGTCATGAGTCATGAGTCATGACAATACGGCGCTGTAAAGTGTAAACCAAAAGAAGAGAGTCTATGTGGGGTTAATGTTTACCAAAAAAAAGAAAGGTTTCTTCGGCTCTTCCTTATCATTGCCACAAGTAGAGAAAAATGTGATTGTTTGTATGAGTGTGCGAATTCTAGTCCACAAAATTGCGATTTGATGAGTTTTAAAACTTTAAAGGGTAAATTGCAAACTATATCACTAATATTTGGAGGTGTTTGGATTTTATATCCTAAAGTTTTAGAATTTGGATTTTATTTCCTGAAATTTGCGGTATTTAGATTTTACACCATGATATTTTAAAATTTGGATTTTACCTTCTAAAATTTGGAGGTGTTTAGATTTTACACCCTTAAATTTTGAAACTTCAAGGTATAAAATTTAAACACCCCTAAATATTAGAGAGTAAAATCCAAACATCCCTAAATTTATGGGATAAAATCCAAATTCTGAAATATCAGGATGTAAAATCCTAGACTTTAGGGAATAAAATTCAAATTCTGGAACTTAGGGTGTAAAATCCAAATATCCTCAAACTTTAAAAGTGTAATTTGTAATTTACCGAGATTTAAAGGTTCAAACTTCCAGAGACTTTACCATTCAGGTTGGTAGAATATATACCATTTGTTTTTAAAACTCTCATGCATGCATCAAATATACACACAAATAGGGGTGGCAAAATCTGACAAGATCCGAACTCGACACGACTAATTCGTTTATAAACAGGTTATGAGTTGAGGTTAAACAGATTCAGGTCATATTCGGATTAACACGGTTAATTCGTTTAATAAACAGGTCGTGTTCGTGTTCAACATGCGAACCCGTCTGACCCGTTTGACACGTTTAGCTTATAAAATTATTAATTATTTTGATATTATTATTTAATTAATGGTTGTTTTTATATGTTTATTACTATATTTATAGCTATAATTGTATTTTAATTTTAGATATATGGGAATTGATAAAAATTATGTAGGTTTGGTAAGACCTATTAATCAAATAGGTTATTAAATGAGTCATTTGTATTGACCTTTACATGACTTGTTAATTAAACGAGTTAAACGTGTCAGGTTGGGTCGACCTTTTTATAAACAAGTCGTGTTCAGGTTGAGGATTTCTGACACGTTTACTAAACAGGTCGGGTTTTGGTCAACCCATATAGCCAAATACTAATGGCTCGACACGACATGAACCCAACTCGCGAATATAAATTACTACCCCTGCACAAACACACGCACAATCAGTGGCTAAAAGTTCGAATGTTAAATTATTTGTACTAATTAAATTTAAGTAAAACTGATTCCATTGTCGTTATTTGGATCTTCTAAGAGAAAAAGTGTGCTCTTTTGACTGGTTACTCAGTGGAGAGGGTTTAAATCCAACACTTACTCCATTGCCTTTCTCAACACTCCCTCTCTTTCATGATATTTTCCTTGACAGGTTGTGATTATTAATGAAAGACTTGGAGTTTCTAATTTGATTCCTAACCCCACAAGCAATAAACAAGTGTTAGCAGTTAGGTATAAGATCATATAATTAAGCAATAGTGTGATTAGTGGCTATGTATCCACTTTTTGTTTACTTTGGTTTGTATAAGTTAGGACTTGTGAGTTAGCAGTATCTACAGGATGAAGTAGGTAAAGCATCAATAATTTGATATGAAACATACCCATTTAATTTAAAATAAGAATAGGAATATAGATATGAAATTTAGAAATTGACGTTGATTGATAGTGCATTCATGTAACTAATATTTAATACGAAATTTTCTTCTAATTTTTTTTTTTATGGGGAAAAAAAAAGATTAAATTTAATTTCGAGCCATTGGGGAACAATAAGATTGTCTAATTACGTAAGTTCAATATTATATCTATGACATTATTTCTTCTTCTGCTGCTCCTGAATCTATATCATCATTCCTTCTTCACTTTTCATTCTCACTGTGAAACTTAATGATTTCAATATGTTTTTAGTTCCTTACAAAGGACAACGTCTACAAGGAAAGCCTTGTAGCAGAACAATTTATTCATCACATCCGCTTCTTGACCAATATTTTTGGGGCGAATATCTATTTCCATTTCCACCTGCAACATAGGAAGCCTCTTTTTTTTCTTTTTTTCTTTTTTTCTTTTTTTCTAAACAATGATCTGAAACAAAATGCTTTTAAATGGGGTCCATGATGATGATAGTACCGCTACTTTTGATTTGGAACTTAATCTACTATGATAGTTTCAAATTTTGTTTTAGGAAAAAAAAAAACCATTGATTTTGGGCTTTTGACAATTGGCGTCCTCGAAAACGACCGATTTAATAAATACTGATTGCATCCTTTACATTTTTTCTTTAATTTATAGGAAATTAGAATTGTTTGTTTATTTGTTTTTCGTTTTTCGTTTTTTTTACTCACCCACCTGCAACTACAATGCCTTTTAGGATGTATGGGAAATACAGCGTAGAAGATTTTTAACTATTTATAGAAAGTGGGCATAGGGGATTTTGATTTGGAATATAATCCCCATCTTGCGAGGTATTCAAATTTTGGTGTTGGAAATTCGTCCCTTTATTACTCTACAGCCCACATAATTGTTTGTGTGTGCTTAGAGGTTTGGCATTTGTGGGTGCGTTATGGTGGGTAGTAGTTAGGGTTGTCCAAGTACCAGCCCAACCTGACTTACTCATCCCAATTGATTAAACCCGAGTCGACCTACGGTCGATCCAACACTTGCGGTGATCACCAGCGATTGTCCCCCACCAAACTCAAAACGACTGGTTGAGTGACAAGGCGAGTCTTCCTATCAAAAACTCAATTTGACCGACGTAGGAAGCAAAATCCAATGATATCTACCAGATCAAGCAAGATCTCTGCCAAATTCGATGAAATCTCTACCAAATCTACCAAGATCTTATCGAATCATCGTTGTTTTCTGCCTTTGCCATTTCCTGCCTCTCTGGTGTCGACCGATTCACTCGTCACATGTAGGAGGCCCAATCCGCCACTCCTTTCCAATCGATGGTGGGTTGAGTTTTCCTCCACCCGATCGGATTAGGTCATGTGTGAGTTGAGCACGCAACCCGGATCAACCCATAAATACCCCTAGTAGTGGTGTTCGTGTGGTTGTGTGTTTAGAGATTTTAGGGGAGACTGTACTAGATGAAAAGAAATAAAGTTTGGGCAAATACAAAAAGAGATCAAATGAATAAAAAGAAGAACAATAAAAAAAAAATCATTTTCTTCATGTTTGTGACTTTTAATTGTTGAGAAATCCATAACATTTTCACAACAAATCATAAGTGGTAAGTTGTTACTGATTCTAATTTAAACCCACCCACTAATAACAGCTAATAACAACCTGCCATTTAAGATTTGTTATGAAAATGTTATACACATAACATTTCTCTTAATTGTTATGTCACTAAGGATGACATTGAAAATAAATATAATGGATCAAAATTAAAAATTTTAAACTTTAAGGATAAAATCAAAATCAAAATTACCTTAAACTTAGAAAATATAATTAGCCCTTTTTGCTTTGTTAATGTTAGAACCATGGTCAAAAGGAGACCGAGATTTTTTTTTTTTTATGGTAAAAATAAATCTCCCTGTAATAAATATCATCCTTACAAAAAAAATTGGCATTATGTTTCTCAAAAAAAGAAAGAAAAAAGTTGGAGATTCAATTATAAATACCATCCTTCCATAAGGAAAAAAAAAAATGGCAATACGTGCGCTCAAAATTCCCATCCTCAATAAACTCTCCCCAAAGGGTATTCATTGGGGCCATGACCCTTAGGTTGTAAAATCTGAAAACATGGAATGAACTTATAACTGCTTATTGGAAAAGGGAAAATTATTGTGTACTCCCGGAGTATCATAAATGCGTACTCCCTCATCTCACATGAATGGTAGGTTACACTAATTCAATTCATGGTGGGACCCACCATTCATGTAAGAAATGAGAGTACGCATTTATAATACTCCGGGAGTACCTAATAATTTTCCTTGGAAAAGGGTGCGACAATAAAGAATTAAGCATTAGCATCGAGGTGTAAAACTTTCCAAATGGTTATTTTAGCAACACACATGCAAATTGAGCTTTACCCGGATGTGTATTGTTAAAACTTTTTAGCAATTGTGAACAGTAAGTTTGTATTTGTAGCAACTACTGTAAGAAGTTTGTCTGTATTTTTATTCATTTTTATTATCTCTTCTCTCTTCTTTCTGACTCTCTCATTCACTCTCTCTGCCTTCTCTTTCTCTCTCTCGAAATGAGATGTTGGATGTATTGTTAAATGAGTTAGTAAAATAAATAAAATAGCTTTTTAGATACTCTAAAATTATATAAGTATAGTGAAGTAAATGCGATGCTTGAAGAGTGAGTGAACTCCATCTTCACAGTAAAGGCTCTGGTTTGTTCTAGAAGCCTTGAAACTTTAGAAGAGACACAGGGGCCCATTTGGTGAACGTGTTTAAAAACTGAAAATTGTTATTTAAAAATATGTGTGGAAATACGTGTAGATGAAAAAATGTGTGAAAATACGTGTAATGTTGTTTAAAAACTGAAAATTATTTTTTGAAAACCCAAACCAAACACCCCCTTAAATCTAGCTGACTTTGCAAGACGGCTTTTGGCAAAATCAGCTCATGCGGCAGCACAAATCAGGTATCAAAGTATCAACCCACGCTAGAGTAGACCATCCCAATTGATCTCGATGTGGTCACCACTTATAATTCAGCTCTAACTTTTATGCTTTTTTTTGTAGAGCACCTCTCTGGATCTTGGGAAAAGAAGTCGGCATGGTATTTGTTGATGCAAGTTCATTAAAACAAAAGAAAAATAATGACATAATTATGTACCAGCTAGGTAGTTGACAAACTGACAAGATGTCACTGTTTCTATGTATATGTTTGAAATTGGCTCAAGCTATAAGAATAAAAGTTACTCTTCAGTATAAAGTTATAAACCCTTCTTCTTTTTAATTTTTTTTTGGGGTTAAATATCATTCATAAAGTATTTTATGGGTGCCTACGGATCAAGTTAATTTGGATTTGGCATCAACCCATCATTCGACCCAATCCTTCGTATAAATGTCTTTTTCAATTTCACATTCAAGTTTGGTCATATTTTAGACTATGACTGCTTGGCAACGACTAGTGGTCGATTTGTGGTGATGGTGGTTGGATTGATTGGCATGGATGCAATGTCTGTATTTTTTACGGATTTGTGTTGCCATAGGTGATGATTGAGTCGTCAAGCTTGGATCGAACAAGAATGGGTGTTGATTGTGTGATTGATTTCTATCAATATGAGAGAGAGAGAGAGAGAGAGAGAGAGAAGGGTTAAGATAGAGACGTGTCAAAAGTTGAGAGTTGAACAAACAATAAATAATGACACAAAATTAATAGTTTTTATAATTAAATTGAAAAGTTACATTTTACCCATATGTAATTTAATTGAAATTTAAGATAGAGATGTGTCAACACTTTTCATAAGCAATTAAGAGCCCATGGATAGTAATTAATTATGAACATTGTTGGAAATTTTTACTGAAGATAAAGGAAATTGTGCATATGTAAATGTGTGAACTTGACTCAATATTATTTTTTATTAGACATTACTTGGATTTTTTTTTAATCTTTTAATATTGGAACAAAGACAGAAGGCATACGCATGCTGCATGCAGACATAAACATAAGGTGAAACCCCCACGTACATGTCATAAATAGTCAGAATGACTTGGATGAAATTAATATAGTCAGAAAATTCAATTTCTACCTATAAGTACAGGTTATAAATAAAACTTAAATTATCAACAACAAAAAAAAGAAAAAGTCATAAATAGACTCAGTTTGATTTCTTTCTCCCTTCCTACTCTAAAGAAAAATATAAAAGAAAATTACCTTGTTCAAAAATAGGTAGAATTGAAGGTCACTTAGTTTTTTAAGCCTTCTATATATCTAACAGAAAATAGCTCCAAAATTTCACAAATTTAGGGTAAGAAGCTTCCCAGAAATGATAAAGTTTAGCTCCAAACCAATTTGTAGAAATTTTTTTCAACTTATTACGCGATGATTTGTGAGACTATCAATGTATATTACTTAAATAAGTCACATGACTCAATTAAACATAGAGAGTTTCTTCAATCGCCACATAATGGGTTGAAGATGATAATTTCAAACCAGTTTAAACCTAAACTTTTTTCTAATCCAAATCCCCATGTCTCATTGTTATAACTATCGAATTATTAAAAAGAAATATTAATGATTTTTCAAGAGCTTTGTGTTTCATTAACGCTAGCATGTAATCCATGTAAACGCATGGATGCATTTAAAATTAAACACAATTTTTATCATAAAAATATAAATAATTAGTCAAATTATTATTATTTTTTAAGTAAACATTATTACACACATTAAAATTCTTACCTAAATTTAATACTACTTATGATCTTTTTTTTTTCCTCCTAATTTTTAATAAAATAGAATGTATGGTGATTTTTGTTGAGTATATGCGATTTTTTTTTATTTAAATTTTATACTTCGTTAATATTAGATTCTTATTATTTTGCACTCATTAACACACTTGGTAAAAAGATTAAAAAACTTAAGTGGACACATGGTACGAAATTAAGTAGATACTTATAGTGTGGTCTCCATATAAATTTAGATACATGGCGCAAAATTGAATTTTAATTTCAAATTTTGATTGAACTTTCTCTGAGTTTTATATATATATATATATACACACACACACTAGTCGCAATCCCACATGATGTGCGGGAATATCTAATTATTTTGTAATGAAATATAATTGTAAGGACCAAATTTGAGTCTCTAGCCCAAAAGATAGATAGACTTAGGCCCAAAAAACCCAAAACAATGAATTTGTAGAGAGTGTGTTGGAAAACTGGTCTTTAATGAATCAGACAACTACTAAAGTGGATTCAGATGATAAGAGAATGAAGATAGACAAGTTTATGCTAAAGAAAATCATTCTCGGAAAAGTCCGAGGAGATTTGTTCTTATGTATTTCTTTCAGGTTTTATTATAAAGTCAGTTCTTGATACTACAATATTTTTCTCTTAGTCCCTCTCCTCATTTACTCAGGGGTTTCTTACATTATATATCTCCCTTTGAATGATCTTAGCCATCCACTTGTTGATCATCCGGGCCACTACTTGAGTGCTTGTCCTATCGGACACCTCCTATGATCTTCTGTGAGTTGGAGTAGCCAAGGCAGCACTGTTTAGGGGTCTTCTCCATATAAATACGGCCAGAAAGTTAGCTGCAGAGCATTCAATGTGGTGATAATAGCTTTTTCTTAGATATTTCCTAGCTCCCATTCTTTCAGTACGTTCATAGTGCATGTCTTTATCAATAGAACCTCCTAGTACGTCACCTTAGATGACAGGAGGCACATCTTGATCTTCGTTGCATTTAGCAGAGGGGATACTCCTCCTCGGACAATCTCTCCCAGCCATTACGGTCATAATTTGCTCGTGAAGTTTGAAGTATCACGTCTCTCTTGCTATTGATCTATTCTCGGACCATTGTGCCTTCTCGGATAAGGCCCAAGGCCGAATACATATTTGGGCCTGCGTCCCCACAATAATATATAATTTATTTTCTAAAATATTCATAAAATTATATAATTATGACTAATCATATGTAACAAAGCATTTTTCTCATAAGAGAATTTTATTTTAGATTTATTAACGATTAATTAAGAAACTTTTCTTTATATAACCGTTTATCAAACCAATATAGGGTTTGGTAAACAAAGGGCAGGGATTTTTTAATCTCGAAAATAAACAATGTTATACTAATTTATTAATATTTTTTAAGTAATGACTTTTGTGTTCTCTATAAATAAAAAATTATATATGTTTTTTGCTTTCTTTTAATATTAAAATTTTCATCTATTCATATTAAGAGCCAATTTGCTAGTGATAGAATATAGTGTGGATTAAGTATTTCCAATCATGATAGTTAGAAAAGAATGAGAAAAGTAGTTTTCCCACCGTTCAAAATTTCAACCTGTAGCATTCAATTTTAATGTTATCCTTAATCCCAAATCAGTCTATCTCTCTTGAAGTATACAAACTATGATCATGGTCTCTCTTCTTGAATTCAATGATTATCTCAATACATTTATAAAAATATACTAAATCAAAACATATCCATATGAAGATGCTTTGCAAAAAAACAAATGCCATATCAATGGTCGCTTAACAATGATTAATTTGACTAATTAGAAAAAAAATTTGTTGTTGATAATCTATAAAGATTATTTTCTCTATAGAAATTGCAAAATTTTCCACCCAAAAAGATTATCAAATAAACAACTATTAGCAAAATCTCAAAATTAAGTTTCTATATGCATCATTATATAATAATAATAATAATACAATTACAAAAGGGAAAATATGTTACTCATCCAATTATTTTTGTTTGACTAACCTTTGATATTATCTAAATAAGTGATGTGGGGTTAGAGAATCTAGTAACCCTGGCCCACTTCGTACCAAACCCAAGGCCCGTGCCGAGGAGGAAGAAACGCTCGAGGACGAAGTGTGAAAGTCCAAATTGCCCAGGAACCTTGCCGAGGATGACCCTGTCCTCGGCCAACCGAGACCATGGGAGGAGGAAGTAATGGCCCACCAAAAGCAGCCTTTCCGAGCATCTGAAGAGGAGGAACAAGTACAACGTGTCAGCCGTGGAGGCATAGTGGAGGAGCAAGTCTAAGATGAACTGTCACATCCACATTAAATGCCCACAACTAACATTCTGGCCACATTAATAAGGAAATGACCCCTGAACAGTGCAGCCTTGGCTGCCGCAACCCAAGAAAGAATGGGAAGGCAGCTGATGGGACAAGCACTCAAGTAGTGACCTACTCGATCGACAAATGTAGGGCTAAGATCAATTGAAAGGGGGTATATAATGTAAGGAATCCCTCTTGAAAGATGGACGAAAAAAGCAAGAGGAAATCATAAGTATAGAACACTGCAGCAACCTGTAACAACGGAAAAACCTTTGTAACCAATCACTGAAAGAATAATAAGAACCTCAAGCTCCCAAGAGGAGTGCCGAGGAACATCATTGCACATCTGGATCCACGTCTATGCTATTCAATCCATATGCAGCCATGCCTAGCCGTTGTATCCCTCACTAGAGCCTAGTTCTTGAACCCATTCTCTACAAATTCATTGTATTGGGCTAGCTAGACTTAAGTCCACTCACTCAACAGTAGAAGTGCTCAAACCCAGTCCCTACAATTGGCGCTGTTTATGGGAAGAACTCGTGTGTTAGTAAGGGCAACGACCAAACATGGCAGGATCAGGCCCTCATCAAGCAAGCTCCCATCAGCCTGAACAGGTCAAATCCCAGCATCAGGGTAACTTCGCCAACCCTGAGCACAATCGAAATGAAGAGAATGGAAGATTTCGAGAGGGAAGTATGCACACTACTCAAACTAGCAGAAGCTACTCGCGTGAGGACAACCATGTGCCCCAGGGGCAAAACAACAACTGGACCCAACCAAAGGAAGTTAGAAGCTGCGTGACCTAGGGGCAGAACGATGGGCAGGCCATGCAGCAAGAGATAGATGACTTGAAGAGGAGGCTGCGCCATGCACAACGAAGGCGAACTCGACCTGTCCTCTGACGATGAAAGCGACGATAACTATAGGCAAAGGTTGAGAACTCCTCCAAGCGAGACCTTCTCTCATGAAGAAAAGCACTATTGGGAGCGTAAACGTAAGAGCCCATCTCCTAGGGTCTTAGGATACAACTCCATGAGCAGAGCACTGGATCAACTATCCAGGTCGGCTTTCACGCGCCACATAGAGGGGGCTACCCTTCCTCGGCGGTTCCAGCAGCCGACCTTCTCCATTTATAACAGCAAAACAGACCCTGTGGAGCATGTGAGCCAGTTTAACCAAAGGATAGTTGTCCACTCCAAGAACGAGGCATTGATGTGCAAGGTTTTCCCCTCTAGCTTGGGTCCAGTGGCGATGAGGTGGTTCAATGGCTTGAAGACGAATTCCATAGATTCGTATAGACAGCTGACCCAGGCCTTTAGCTTTCGCTTCGTTACGAACAACATAATCCCACGGCCCTTGAGCGCTCTACTTTCTCTATCCATGCATGATGGAGAGACCTTAAAGGCCTACTCGGGCCGATATTGGGAGGTGTACAATGAACTGGAGGGCAAATTTGATGAGGTGGTCATCAGTACCTTCAAAAATGGTCTCCCGACTGGACACGGCCTAAGGAAGTCTTTGACCGGCAAGCCTGCCAACAGTATGCACCAACTGATGGATCGGATTGACAAGTACAAACGAGTGGAGGAAGACCAGCTGCAGGGCAGAGGAAAGGAGAAGGCTACCCCTCAGGAGAGGAGGGATTTCAGGCCGGACCGATACAACAACACCCGCCCGAGGAGGGACTTCTCAGGCCAATCTGGAGCAGCCGACACGCAGGCGGTCCATGCCGTATTTCGAGAGCTGGTGCACAGGGTGTTGGCAAAAATCGAGAGCGAGCCATACTTTAGGTGGCCAAATAAGATGGTGGGGGAGTTCACGAAGTGCAATCAAAACCTTTACTGCCAATACCATAGGGACCACAGACATACTACAGAGAACTACAGGAATCTTCGGAGCTATCTGGACCAGCTGGTCCGAGAAGGAAAGCTGAAGCACCTTCTGTATCATCCTAGTGACCATCCAGGCTAGACCAATCAGGAGTCGAGGAGAGATAACGCCTTAAGGGCGCCCGCAGGGACGATCAACGTAATCTTGGCCGCACTAGAAAGAACAGGCACGCGCCCTTCGCGAGTGCTGTCTATGGCCCAAATCCTTGCAGAGGAGTCCCAGCCAGAGCCGAAGAGGGCCAGAAGGAATTCTCACCCAACCTTGAGCTTTTTAGAGGAAGACAAGATTAGGACCACCCAACCCATGATGATGCTCTAGTGATCACTCTCAGAATCGGAGACTATGATGTGAGGAGAGTGATGGTTGATGATGGCAGTGCACTCGAGGTCATGAACCCGGACCTCTACAAAGGGCTGGGGTTGAAACCGGAAGACTTAACGCCCTATAACTCTCCCTTGATGAGCTTCGATGGGAAGCTTGTTATCCCAAAGGGCATGATCGGGCTGCCCATTCAAACCGGCTCAGTGGTGGTGGAGGTGAACTTTATAGTAGTAGACACCTACTCCCCCTACACAGCCATCGTAGGAAGGTCATGGCTCCATACCTTGGGGGCTGTCGCCTCCTCCTTGCACCAGAAGGTGAAATTCCCGTCAGGGGATCAAGTTCTAGAAATTCGTGATAGTCAATCCACGGTAAGGCAATGCATGGTGGCTGCCATATCACGTCGGCTCGATGCACAGCCCTCGGCCACTGCTGAAGGGGGCTTATAGCAATCAAAGACCTCTGCGGCGCCTCCTGATGTAGTTGCTGAGGAAGCAAAATGTGAGGATCTGGAGAAAGTGGTGATTGGCGACGACCCGGAGAAGTTTTTTCGGGTCAGGGCTTGGCTGCCTCCCAAGGAGCAGGAGGAGCTAATTGAGTTCCTCAAAAATAATATTGACGTGTTTGCATTGGATGCCTGAGAAGCCCCAAGAATTGATCCGTCCTTCATCTGTCATAGTCTCAACGTCAATCCGTCCATAATTCCAAAGAAGCAACCACCCTGGCGCTCATCAAAAGAGCACGCTGACGCAATTAGGGAAGAGGTGAATAAGTTTAAGCGTGCAAGGGCTATCAAAGAGGTCTTTTACCCCGAATGGTTGGCCAACACTGTGGTGGTCAAGAAGAAAAGCGGAAAGTGAAGGGTCTGTGTGGACTTCACTGACCTGAATAGGGCATGTCCAAAAGACCCCTTCCCCATGCCTCAGATAGATCAGCTAGTGGATGCAACTACGAGTCATCCTCGGATGAGCTTCCTAGACGCCTTTCAAGGCTATCATCAAATACCCCTAGCCTTGGAGGATCAGGAGAAGACAGCCTTTGTGACGCCCATTGGGAACTACCATTACAAGGTAATGCCGTTCGACCTGAAGAACACAGGGTCCACCTATCAAAGGACGATGACGAGAATGTTCAAGACAATGCTGGGCAAGAGCATCGAAGTCTACGTTGATGATATGGTGGTAAAAAGTAAAGCGGTATCTGAACATTTAGGGGACCTCGGCTGCACCTTTGATGTCTTAAGGAAGCATAAGTTGCGCCTGAATGCTTCCAAATGCTCGTTTGGCGTGGGATCTAGCAAGTTTTTAGGATATATTATTACCTACAGGGGAATCGAGGTTGAGCTTGACCAAATCAAGGCTATTCATAATCTGAAGCCTCCGCAAAACCCCAAGGAGGTCCAAAAGCTTATTAGGATGATCGCGGCCCTGAATCGATTCATTTCTAGGTCGGCTGACAGGTGTAGGCCCTTCTATCTCCTGATCAACAAGTGGAAGGAATTCGAGTGGTCCGAGGATTGTGTCATGGCCTTCCAGCAACTCAAGGAGTACCTATCCCGGCCACCCATCATGTCCAACCCTGAGGTCGACGAGGTCCTATACGCATACATTGTTGTGGCGCTTCACGCTGTGAGCCTGGTTCTAATTCGAGATGACAATGGCGTTCAAAAACCAGTCTATTACGTTTGCAAGTCACTACATAAGGTTGAGGTTAAGTACCTACCCTTAGAGAAAGCCATACTAGCTGTGGTCCACGCTACACAAAAGCTCCCCCATTATTTCCAAGCTCACACAGTGGTTGTCTTAACCCAATTACCCTTGAAGTCTATACTTTGGACGGCCGATTACACAGGAAGGATCATGAAGTGGAACATAATTCTGGGGACTTTTGACATCAAATACATGGCTCGAACCTCCATAAAAGGCCAAGTCCTGGCTGATTTGGTGGCCGAATTCGCTGAACCACCAGTAGAGATGCCACCCAAGAAGATAAGCATGGACGAAAAATCAGTTAGGGCAATCTCCATCTTAGGGCCATCATGTTGGAGGGTATACGTTATTGGCGCGGCAAATCAGACGGGGTTAGGAGTGGGGCTGGTCTTAGTATCCCTTGAAGAGTTTGTCATAGAAAAATCCCTGAGGCTCGGATTCTTGGCCATAAACAATGAAGCCGAGTATAAAGCACTGTTACAAGGGATGGTCATGGTGCAAAAAATGGGAGGAAGAGTAGTGGAGATGTTCTCAGATTCAAGATTGGTGGTGGGCCAGGTAAAAGGAGAACTGGAAGCCAGAGATTCGAGGATACAAGAGTACCTATGCCAAGTCAAGCGCTTGCAGTCAGATTTCGATCTTTTCAGCTTGTCATATGTCTCAAGGAGTGGAAACACCCATGCCGATTCATTGGCCACACTTGCCACCTCCTGAGCAGGGGATTTGCCTCGGATCATTCTTGTAGAGCATCTGGAGAGAGCAAATGAGGTGGCAAAGGGCACGGTCCACATCCATCAAGTTGGGACGGGTCCCAGCTGGATGGACCCCATAGTGAAGTACCTCAAAGACGATGTTCTGCCCGAGGAGAAATCAAAAGCTGAAAAAATACGAAGGAAAGTCTCTCGGTTTTGGTTGTCCGAGGACCGCAAGTTGTATAGGCGCTCCTACTTTGGACCATACCTACTGTGTATTCACCTTGAGGCATCAGAGTTACTGCTCGAAGAGCTGCACGAGGGGATCTGTGGGAGCCACACAGGAGAAAGATCCCTATCTCACCGAGCCGTCACACAAGGATACTGGTGGCCGGTGATGCAGAAGGAGGCCCTGGAGTATGTTAAGAAGTGTGACCAATGCCAAAGGTTCGCCCCAAATATTCATTTGCTTGGAGGGGTCCTCAACCCTTTGTCCAGCCCATGGCCGTTTGCCCAATAGGGCTTGGATATTGTAAGCCCTTTCCCCAAGGCACCGGGGAATAAGAGATACTTGTTGGTTGCCACAAATTACTTCACAAAATGGGTCGAAGCTAAGCTGTTGGCCAACATCAGGGATGTGGACGCTAAGAAATTCATTTGGAGAAATATTGTCACGAGATTTGGGGTCCCTCATACCCTCATTTTGGACAACGGACTCCAATTTGACAACAAGGCCTTCAAAAGGTACTGTTGTGAGCTTGGAATTACAAACAGATATTCAACTCCAGCTTATCCTTAAGGAAATGGGCAAGCCGATACTGTCAACGAGGTCATCATCAATGGGCTTAAAAAGAAACTGGATGACACCAAGGGAAGATGGGTAGAAGAGCTGCCACACGTTCTTTGGACATACCGGACTACACCACGGCAGTTAACGGGAGAGACACCTTTTGCCATGACTTATGGGGTTGAGGCTGTCATCCCTCTGGAAGTAAACTTCCCAACGCTGAGGACGAGCTCTTTCACTCCAAGCAGTAATGATGAACTACTGGAGAGGAGCCTAGATCTGGTCGACGAACGAAGGGAAGGGGCAATGATCCAGCTGGCCTATTACCACCAAAAGCTCAAACAGTGATATGATGCCGGCGTAAAGCTAAGGCCACTAGCACCAGGGGACCAAGTGTTGAGGAAAGTTGTGGGGGCTACGAAGAATCCTTTTTGGGGGAAGCTGGGGCCTAACTGGGAAGGGCCATATCGAATTACCTCGGTGGCGGGGATAGGTGTATACTACTTAGAAGACCTAGATGAAAAACTTGTACCTCGTCTATGGAATGTAAATAACCTCAGAAGGTATTATTATTAATGAAAGCATTCCCTTTTTTATTCAAGTTTTATGTCTATTATGATTATATATCATGTATTTTGGCGGTCACCTAAGTACTAGACTGAACCAAGGTCTCGCGTGGTCCTCGGACTCAAGCCTATGGGGAAACTAACCACTTCAAGAAAAACCTGAGTACTAGACTGAACCAAGGTCTTGCATGGTCCTCGGACTCAAACCTATGGGAAACTAGTCACTTACAGGAGAATCTAAGTGTTAGACAGAACCAAGGCCTTGTACAGTTTTCGAACTCAAACCTATGGGGAAACTAGCTACTCAGAGAAGAACCTAAGGGTTTGGCAGCACCAGGGTCTTGTATGGCCCTCAAACTCAGGCCCATGAGCGCCATTTAAGGCGTTCTAAGGCACATTGAACCTAACCCCTTAACATGAACAACAACTAACAGCTTTCTTAAGCATTTTTTACTGTTTACAGTAACCAATTCATGAAATGTAGAACCAGTAGTATGAAGTTGTTCCCTCAGTATTCAATCTAGCAAAAATAGGTCGTAGTGTTAAGGTGATTCAATTGTCGTCCAGGGTCTGAGTGGGAGCTGTCACTATGGGATTTACCCTTTTCGGTTGTCAATTTAGAATGAAAAACATGCTGAGCTTCTGAGATTGTGAAGCTAATAATTAAAACCCAGATTATATAAGTAGTAAAACTCATCACAATAACAACAAACACCAAGTAAAAAAGAGAGGTCATGCATTCAACTTGAAGCATAGCATTACAGGGCTTAAAAGAAAAAAGGAACAAAAACGACAAAAACAAAAAACGAAACACAAGATAAAAGCCAACTAAGACGGCCTATTGCTCCAATTTGAGCTTCACTCCCCTCTTGGGAGGCTGTCCAGAGGTATCCTCGGGGTCCTCGGAGCTCTGACCTAAGGGAACAGCCTGCAGAAGTACCACCATGAAAGCTGTCTCCTTGGCTGGAGAGGCAACTTTGGGAAGGTCCCCCTCAGCGAGAAGAGCCTAGGAGTCAGCAGGAGGGACTTAAGGGCCAACAGGGGGCTTCACCGCATCCCGGGGCGCTTCTAGGTTACTGGTTTCTCCTTCCTCTAGCACCCCTTGATGCTCAACCTCCTCGGCAGGCCTACCAGTAGAAGTGGGATCCTTGGCAGCATCGGCCTAGTCCCCGTCTGCCGCTTTGGGGGCGGTGTCGGCTTCAGAGGTGGCAGAGGCAGCCTCTCGAATAGCAGGAGGGTAGTACACTCTCTCGACCCTCCTAAGCTCAGACAAGGCCTCGACCCCAGCTTGGTTGAGGGCCTCATTCCAAGTCTCGAAGCAATAACGCCTGCACACCTCAGGGACTTGAGCCTTGAGGGCAGCCTCAGTCTCGACCACTCCCTCAGCAAAGGCCTCTTCCTCCGCTTACTCTTTATAGCTCTCGGCCTCTATCCTCGCAGACTTAGCCTCTGCTTTGGCCCTCAAAGCCTCATCCCTGGTGTGCTCGGTAACACCTTTAGCCCCTGTTGCCTCGGCCAACTTCTGCTTTAAGTCAGCAATGTGTTCCTTGGCAATGTTCAGTTGGCCCTCAATGTCTAGAAGGCGCCTTGTCTGGTCGGCGGCTTGTTTTTGAGCGCCAGCTAAGCTTGACACCGCGCTATCTCTGGCCTTCGTCACTTCCTTTAGATCCTCCCTTGCCTTCTTAAGGTCAGACTCGGAGTTCTTAAGGGTCCGGGTGGCTTCCAGGCACTTATCGCGTTCCTGGTCCATGACCTTACTCTAGTTATTGGCTTCCTCTTCCAGCCTGTAAGTGGCCAGGACAGCCTGCAAATCAAAACAAATAAACGATAAGTTGGGATCCGAAGAGTAAAAATCAACGAAGTTTCAAGCGTCGGATGGCTTACCATGCCTAAATACCTCTTCAGGCTGAGGATGACCTCCTGCCTCCTTAGGTCCCCCAATTGAGCCATATCGGGGGAGAGTAGCAGGGACCTCTCCAACGCATTGGCCACGTATACGCCCTCACCCCCTTTGAAGTCCCTGAGGGAGGCGGTATCCATCAAGGGCTCCCCATGGAGCATTGGGTCAAAGAGCCAAGCCTGGGCCTCGGGTTGCACAGCCACCTCTCTTCCTTGACCCTGGTGCCCAGTTTTTTGCTGCTTAGGGGGCCTTCGAGCCTCATCCTCCTCTTAGGAAGAACGAGTCCTGTCAGCTTCCATAGGCCTTTTGCCCTTAGGGCCCTTCTTCTGCTGGGGATCAGAAGGCTCGGGCCTTGGTGGCAAACTCGGTTGAGGTGGAGGAGGTGGAAGCTTGGACTGGGAAGAGGACGACCTAGTTTGAACAGGTTGAGACTTAGGTAGCGGAGGTGGAAGCTTGGATTGGGACTTTCCCGGCTTGTCCCTCCCCGGCTGACCCTCAAGCAAGTCAAGTAGACTGGTCTAGGGTTGCCTCTTAAAGCCCATCTCAACCTGGGGAGAAGTCCTTGCAGAGAGGAGGTCCGCCTCGATCAGATTAGGATTGCCCAAGTCACTAGAGGGATCCTCGACCAGATGGACTTGGTCAAAAGCGCTAAATTCATCCTCAGAGGGACCCAAATCAGCAACTTCTTCCTCTTCTCCTATCTCTTCTTCCTCAGCCTCTGCAGCGTGGGCAGAGGTAGAAGGACCTGTTGACGAAATACCTTCCGGAGCAAGAGACCCTTTGGGAAACAAAAACCCCTGCTCCATTACAGTTATGCTACAAAGTCGAGGGTCTTTGGCTCTTATCACGTGCTTCGAAACCGAGAAAGACTTCTAGAGCGGCTTGTACCCAAGGATCTTGTGGGCGGTCTAACTTGGTTGTCAACCTCGTTCACAAAGATCTCCGCCCAGAGAATCTAGTAATCCCGGCCCACTTCGTACCAAGCCCAAGGCCCGTGTCGAGGAGGAAGAAAAGCCCGAGGACGAAGTGTGAAAGTCCAAATCGCCCAGGAACCTTGCCGAGGACGACCCTGTCCTCGGCCAACCGAGACCATGGGAGGAGGAAGTAATGGCCCACCAAAAGTAGCCTTCCCGAGCATCTGAAGAGGAGGAACAAGTACAACGTGTCAGCTGTGGAGGCATGGTGGAGGAGCAAGTCTAAGATGAACTGTCATCTCCACATTAAATGCCCACAACTAACGTTCTAGTCGCATTAATGAGGAAATAACCCTTGAACAGCGCAGCCTTGGCTGCCGTAGCCCACAGAAAGAATGGGAAGGCGACTGATGGGACAAGCACTCAAGTAGTGACCTACTTGATCGACAAATGTAGGGTTAAGATCAACTGAAAAGGGGTATATAATGTAAGGAATCCCTCTTGAAAGAGGGACGGAAAAAGTAAGAGGAAATCATAAGTATAAAACACTGCAGCAACCTGTAACAACGGAAAAACCTTTGTAACTAATCACTGAAAGAATAATAAGAACCTCAAGCTCCCAAGAGGAGTGCCGAGGAACATCATTGCACATCTGGATCCACGCCCATGCTATTCAATCCATATGCAGCCATGTCTAGCCATTGTATCCCTCACTAGGGCTTAGTTCTTGAACCCATTCTCTACAAATTCATTGTATTGGGCTAGCAGGGCTCGAGTCCACTCACTCAACAGTAGAAGTGCTCAAACCTAGTCCCTACAAGTGACACTATAGAATACTTCTAATAAAACTATTAAAAGTATTTTCTCTACAAAAACTACAATTTTGCCTACCCAAAAGGATTAAAAAAAAATAAATGAAACTTAATAAAGTCTCATAGTTTAACATCTAAATGGATCACAGAAAAAATCAAATTCCAACTTGCAAAACAACTAATTATTAACCTAAATCAATTCAAACCAATAGTATAAAGAAAAAAAATGTGATCGGGAATTAGAATAACAAAATACCTAAATATGCATATCGATCCAAATTTGCCAAAAAGAGAAACAAATGAGATGTGACAATTAAATCAACAATAACAAAAATAACCATTAATGGAAAAAAAAATGTAGTTGAAACAATAAAAAAAATTCACAAATAAGATACAAAATTGGAGAGAGAGAGAGAGAGAGAGAGAGAGAGAAAGTATTGACCTTTTTTTCCATGAACAACTTAGAAGGAATATGGGAGAGAGGTGGAAATGAAGTAAAAAGAAATTTATAAGAAAATTAAGATGGAAGAGTTAGGATAAAAGTACATGAAAGGTTGAAAAAAGTAAAACGGTAGAATTTTAAAAGTTATAAAGGAGAAATTTAAAAACATATAAAGGAAATCAAATAAAAAATTTAAGATGATAATTATTAGAGGAGATGAAAAATTGAACTAAAAAGACAATTGTTGAAAAAGATGAAAGGTTGAACAAAGTAAAACTTGCAAAAACTAAAAAAATAAGAAAGGATGCTATTGACGTGGTACAAAGAGAGCTTTGCATATATATATATATATGTGTGTGTGTGTGTGTGTGTGTTGGGTTCAAGTTACAACTGGTGCAACTCTAAGCAACGTTACACTACTCAATATTTTTTAATTGGATACGAATTTTGACAAATTCACCATTAGATTACATTATCTTTATATATTCTCCATACTTGCAAAATTTTAATGTGATTAAAGATTAATAGCTATATCATCAATCAATTGTTTAAATTCAAGTTTTTGTAGTTTAAAATAATGTATAAAAGTTGAGTTTATGGATCAAATGGGAAATAAAATCCAATTGACAATAAAATTGAAATAAATGTTAAGAACATATAGAACATGTAATTCAACGGTGGGATTTTCAAAATATAAATTTTATAACAAGTTATTGAGTGGTGTAATATTACTTAGAATTACACTAGGTGTAACTTGAACCCAACCCATATTTATTTATATATATATATATATAGACTAGTGTGTAGCAGGTATAATTAAAAAAAAAATCACAATTATACATTTTTTTTAGAAGAGATTCAAATTATATACAGTATTAGCTTACACTTTTTGTAAACCATACATTTCTAAAATATGTGATCGTTATATATATATATATATATATACATACATATATGGTTTAGAATTTAAATGGATTTAGACATTTTGGTTTTTTACCCAATAATTCACTTGCCACAAAAAAAAAAAAAAAAAAAAAAAAGGATGTGGCGGAAAATTGGACTCCAATTGAAATCCAATTTAGAATCAAATTGTATTTGAACTTTTCAATTTTTACACTTAATAATTCACTTGACACAAAATTAAAAATTAAATGGGACACATGGCGCAAAATTAAAAATCCAATTAAAATATAATTGGATTTTCTCTGAGCTTTACTATTAATATATATATATATATATATATATATAGATTAGTGTGTAATCCTATGCATATGCACGAATACACTTAAAAACAATCAAAATTATATACACATATGTGTGTGTGTGTGTGTGTGATTTAGAATCTAATTGAATCTAGACTTTTTGATTTTTGCACTCAATAATTCACTTGCCACAAAAATTAAGAAATTAAATGGGACACATGGCACAAAATTGAACTCCAATTAAATTTCAATTTAAAATCTAATTGAAATCAGACTCTTTGATTTTTGTACCTAATGTTAGGACATATGTGTTTTCACTTGTTAAGAACATATGTCACTTATTTATGTAAATTGGCTAATCCTTTGACCAAAACGCACTCTATTTGTAATTGGGTAGTTCTAGGTGTTTTTAATACTTCAAGAAACAAGGTTTCAAGATCAAGTGTTGAAGTCATCAAGTCTGTCCAAGAAAAACAAGCTGAAGTGCAAATTTATTAAAACTCGACACCTTCTCGATAGCTCCTCGACACCTGCTATCTGTCGAGATTTATAAAATCAGATTTTCCGATCTGATTTCTTGGGATCCGTGAATGTGTCTTTGGGTCTTCTTTTCTCCTAACTCTAGACATATAAAAAGATTGTTTTAAGAGCCATCAAAGTAGACACAAGTTGCACAAGCATTGAGCAAACTCTGTTCAAGCAATTTGTGATCAAAGACGAAATTCTTGACCTAGTTCATCTTCTCTGAAGAAGTTGCTGTGTATTTGCATCAAAGGGTTTTGTAACCAAGCATCTTCCTGATCTTCATCGTGTAGGATGAACTGAAGAACTTTGCAGCCAACCTCTCCTTCTAAGTTGGTGTTTAAAGTCGCATACTGGGATCCGCGCATTGGTTAGTCACGTACTTGGGAGCTATGCATCAAAAGGGGGAACTGTCACTACAGATTAAGTCCAATTGGGTATTGGGATAAGGGTTCAACTGTAGGTTGGTAAGGTACTTTGGATTCCTTTACTTGTAACCGCTTGATTTGATAATAGTGGAGTTTCGGGAGTGGTGACCTGAAAATCACCAGGTGGGGTTTTTGCCGTAAGGGTTTTCCCCATTCGTAAACAAATCACCGTGTCTTTTAATTTCTGCTGCATATTTAGTTGTTTGGTGATTTGTTTGTTCTTCCACGCAATTGCATGATAAATTGATTAATTAATAACTTGGCTAATTAATTAATTGGTTTAATCAGAATGGGTCATTCAGTTTGTGGCCTATCACCTAATAATTCACATGACACACAAATTTAAAAATTAGATGAGACAAGTGGCGCAAAATTAGACATCAATTTAGAATTTAATTGAATTTTCTCTCAGTTTTGAATATTACCCGATTCCCCGATTACCCTCATGAATTCCAATTCCCCCACTAACAAACCAAACAAAAAAGGGGAAAAAAATTATACATAACACAGCAACAACTCAATAAGCAATTGTTCCATTCACACCAAATCCATATGCCGGTTCTCCTCATGGATTCGAATCCCTCCACTAACAAACAAAAATAAAAATTTATATACGACATAGCAACAAACAAATGCTCCATTGTTTCATGCCAGCTCCATATGCCACATTGTATATTGCAAGACAAAAAGCAGAACTAGTGTATCCCATTTCTTTAATAGCATAGTACAAATTATGTAGAGCACTGCCACACAGATGATGAATTTACAGTCTAAAATGATTAAACTAAAATAATTTTTAACCATATAGTAATTGTTTGTGTGTCTAATTTTAACATGAAAAAAAAAAAACGAAACTATGGATTTCATTATATAATCATTTTCAATTTTACTGCTTATAAATTTTTTTTATGAAAATATAATAAGTTGCTGCACAAAAAAAAAAAAAAACAAAAACAAAAACAAAAACAAACTTAGAACACTTTTCAAAGAACAATACCAAAATGTGTTCTGTGCCTGCTGGATGATTTGGGGTAGCTTGCAATCCTTCAATGAAGTCTGCCTTGTCTTTTGGGCTAGGGTTATTGGTTTGTAATTTTAAGGGAGAAATAATGACTACTTCATGAGAGAGAGATAGAACTAGCTTAGGTTTAGTGCTCCTATGCACTCAAGGACGGACCCAGAATTTCAAGCTAGGGGGATCAGAGATAAGAAAAAAATTCAAAAAAATTCAAATATACATCCATATAGTATTAAGAAATTTTCAACCAAGACAAATATACAAAAATCATTATTTCTTAATATATTAAGATGCAATCATCTACTAACAAAAACAAAAAAACACAAAAGCACTATTATTTCTTAATACACAAAACACTATTTTTTTTTCATTTTTTTTTTTTTTTAGATTTACATGGGCTGAGTTGATGATTCATGATTTTGGAGGGAGCCTAAGCTACAAAGTAAGAAGGCCCAAGTCTTTTTTTTTTTTTTTTATACTAAAAATTAAACTACAATTTTTTTTTGGGCCCATGGGGGGCCCGGGCCCCCACGGCCCCCAACCTGGGTCCATCCCTGCATGCACTAGATCTATAGGAATTTAGATATGTGTTAATTACTTGTCATGTGTCTACGTCTCAATAGATTCAATACACAATAATACTAGACCTAAATCATACCTATAAGAGACTGTGCAAAGGCAGTGACCCAATGAGGACAACAACTCATACTATGAGAAAGCTATGGTGTTTTATTATTAGGTTAATGATTATTTTCCTATGTTATTATGGAAATTACCTTCATAACGTTGTTGAATTCGGATCAAATTTACATGTTGGCGATTGCTTAGGTTTTAGAAGATATTACTTTAATTTTTGAGTTTTAGATATATTTCTTTTGTTTGTGTTCCCTTGGAATGTAATAGAGTCGCTAATGCTAGTGTTTGAAAACAGAATGAGAATGCTGTTGTTTGACTTGAAAAGTATCCCATTTCTCTTTTTCATTGTACAAGTTAAAACTAAATAGATAAAGCATGCATCGTATTAAACTAAAGAAGATTGTACAATTTTTTGTTTTTATTTTATTTTTTAACAATTTGATAGTTACAACAATAAAAAAAGAGGAGATTTAACCTTAAATACATCTTTTGAAAATACCAAAACGTAACTGTTAATCTGCAAGGCTCTTGAGTTTTTATTTTTATTTTTTAATATTAAAGTTAGTAAGGTAACATGCGCAAATCATGAGGAAGACTAATAGATAAATTTGAGGATGTGATATACGACTTAAAAATAGAAAGTACGTGCATACTAAGTTATAATACATGAACAAATGAAGACATGCATGCACAATCAATTCCCACAAGGATTACGATTTACGATACGATTTCCACTAAAATGAAATAAAATTAATTAGGCCAAAAAGAATTATACACAACCTGAAGGTAGGCCAGCTCAGCTGTGAAATGAAAATTTTATTAAAAACCCAACCATATAATATCAAATCAAACAAGTCCACAATATATAATCATTAATAATCAAAAAACTCTAAGTCAATAGGAATGCGGTCCGACATGGGAGTGTTCGTCAATCGGCAACAGAGGTGATGTAGAAAGCTCAAACTTTGCTTGTTGAATTTCAAGGAGCAAATCATGTTATTGCTTCACCGAGGATGGAGATGAATGATTTGTGGACATTACCAACGGCCCCAAATTACAAGGTAAATGTGGATGGCGCGGTTTTTAGTCATATTCGAGGGTCTGGGGTTGGGGTTGTGACCCGTGATCATGGAGGAAGGGTTGTAGGAGCAATGAGCAAGAACCTTCTTCAACCTTTGGGTCCGTTGGAGATTGAGGCGAAAGCTATGGAAATTGGAGTGCCATTTGCGTGGGATACTGGTATAAGGGATGGTAGTTAAAAGTGATTCCAAGAATGTAGCTGACACTCTACTGGGATTATGTACTCGTCCTATGGTTGTCTTAAATGTTTTGGCTGGTATTGCATACAAACTTCAGGATTTTAGATTAATTCAAGTGTCTCATGTGAAGCATCAAGGCAATAAACCAGCACATCTTCCGGCAAAGTTTGCCAAAGAAATAGATAACATTGATAATTATGTAACATGGATAGAAGAAAATTCATTGCTGATTGAGTCAGCTATTGCTCATGATCTACTGGATATATTTTCTTCTTAATAAAGTTACAAGTTTCTCATTTAAAAAAAAAAAATACTAAGTCAAAAAAACAATTATATCCAAAATGTGTTATACCTGATAATCATACATCACACATTAGCCACTTCCGCCATCTAAATTATAATTATTAGGAAGAGCCAACCCAACGAAATCATATAATAATTCAATAATCTCTATCAAAAAATTTAATTAATTCATTCAATAATCATTTAAAATTTCTACAGCTGAGAATTATAAATAAAAGTATAAATTACACAAGTTTGAAATGTAACCAACCAATTCATTTAGATTTAGAATATGTCGTATAGCTGATACACATTTCAAAAGAACGTGCTTACCATAAGGAAAAAGAAATTGGTATAAACTATATAAATTATTAAAGAAACATTCGCATATCTCAGATTCACAATCAATCAGATTTACAAAGAAAAAAGAAAAATATTTTTTCAGATTTTCTCATTACTAATTAAGGATATAATGACCAACTCAACGATAATCACTCATTCACTTGCGTTATATTTTATTTTTATTACTCAGTCGTAATAAAAATAGACAGCAAGGAATAGAAGTGGTAGTAGTTTGAGATCGGCATTTGCGGATTCAGTCATAGCATTATAGCTACCAACAAAGTCAAATCTCATCAACCAAAATTTCATTCCATCAAATTAAAACACCCTTTGATCAATTACATAACACAACATTGGTCTATCACAACATAGGTCATGATGTTTTTTTCTGATAATAATAAAAGTTACATCATCATGGATCTCATATTTTGGCCTAATTGATTAATTGCTTTGTGGAACGCTAAAAAAAGGTTAAATTACTGACATGATTATGACCCTCTATTTATCAGGTGAAGTTTAAATTTGCTCCTTCAAATATTAATCATGTCAACTTTGTTCATAAACTTCTAAAATTCAATCTCTCTATAAAAAGTAATTAGTAAATACACTCCACTCTTTTGAGGTTTTGGAAAATGTCACTCTCTAATTTAAGGAATGTTACACCGTCTAATAATTTTTTATGGGTAAAATTTAGCATAGTTCTTAGGTACTGTTCCTTAATTTCTTTTTTTAAAATTCAGTCATGTAACTTTTTTCTCATGAGATGAAAATGTATTTTTAATTAAGTATAGTTACATAACTGAATTTTAAGAGGAGAACTTAAAAAAACAACACATAAATACTGCACCTAAGTTTTATCCATTTTTTATTAGATAAATAATTTTAAAATTCAACTGTTGGATTATATGTTTTCTATATTATTAACAAGCATGCTAAATTTCATGTTAATCGGACATTATATACTATTTGATCCATAAACTCATATTTCATGCATAATTTTAAACTAAAAAAAAAAAACTTGCATTTTAAATACTTGATCGATAAACTAGTTATTAATCTTTGATTATCTTGAATTTTGCAAGCAATACAAAAATAATATAATCTAATAGTAAATTTGTCAAAATTCACATATAACAAGTTAAAGTTATACACATGTCACTTTATATATAAACTTTGAAAGTCCAGTCTCCTCTCCTATAAAATTCTTAACCTAATTATTTGAATTGACAAATAGAGCATACGGTACTATGTAGACTTTATAGCCACTTTCAACAAAATATTTGAGAGATGAGATTGAATAAATTTTGAAAGTTGAGGGACAAATTGAAAGGTGGTTAATAGTTGAAACTTGAAAGATCAAATTTGTATTGAAATTAAAAGAAAAATACGAAGGTAAAAGCATATAATGTACGCTTTAAAGGTAATAGCTAGCTTAAACTGCAAGATATTGAAGCAGCAAGTTTGAGAGAAAATGGATCTAGTCTTCTTGTTGGAAACAAAAGAACTTGATGAACAAACAAAATTAAAAGTCTAGCCAACCCCAATTTCCAAGAATAGTAGAAAACGTTCCTTATACTCTGTGAAGCATTGTTATTCATGACACCCCTAGTGAGTTTTTAAATGGATGCAAAACAGTTAAATCTCATACCTGAGAGGCCAAAAATGGTGGCTGAAAAAAATTTCATGTGGGCTGATGGTCATCAGGCCTTTAAAATTTTAAACTACATGTTCTTTTTAGCTCCAAAAGTTTTAAAATCGCCCGATGTATGAAGAAATTGGCACACACACAAATCACAATACGTTTGGATTGAGATATATTGTCCCCGAAAGATACAAATCTCCAATAAAACTAAAACTACTGATTATTTTTTTAGGGTTTTGGCTCCTTTGCATTACTTAAAATAGTAAGTGTCCTAGGCTATTCTATTTATACCAATATGGTAGAGGGTGTACTCAATCCTTCTTTATCCATTAGTACCTAGTAACTCTCCTCGTCGTGGGGTAGAGCAGCTTCAAGCATGATATAGCTCGCAAGGTACATAACCTTGAGGTTACAGGTTCAACTCTTGTTTCTGCAACCTTCTTTTTATTTTATTTTATTTTTTTAGTTTTTGACAAAAGAGTTAGGTTCGATTTTGGTAACTAGCAATTAATAGCCGTTTTCATTTTCTTTGGATCGGTAGGAGGAAAAGAAGGGAATATGACAGAAGTGAAGAGGATAGAACCACTATACTATGATACTATTGCGGTCAACCATACCTAATTCTTTATCCAATTAAAAACATTAACCCATTACCCAGGGCAGAGAGCGGGAATTGAACCTTTCTATTAAATTTTGTCGCTATCATCTCCAAGCAAAAGCAGAAACAGGGCCAACCAAATTGTAGGTTGTATTTATGGTAAGAGCTATACTAAGAATTGACCATTAAATATCTACATTCATTATTTATTTATTAAAAATATTCTGAAATATGTATGTAGATCAAATAGGATCAAGTGGCAAAATTAAGATGAGCTTTTGTAAATAGGATTTAAGTGGCAGAACAAGATTCACAATCGATCTATCATGTGATGAGTTTTGATTTAGTTTTAATTTTTTTTTTTAAAGTAAGCGTTAATCAAATATACAGTATATTTTAAAACACTAGTCAAGTTATATTAGAGTTTTTTTTTTTTTTGGTAGTTATTTATATAGCTTAATTAGTTTGAACTAATACACTTTTGCGCAAGCCATACTCTTATCCAATCCAAGCAATGTAGAGTATCACATATAGATTTTTAAAAGTTCTTTATTAAAAAAAAAAACCTATTTTTCCCTTTTCCAAACAAACTCGAGAATTTTGTTACATTTGGGTTGCGTTTGGTATTGGCTGAAAAAGTTAGTTTTTTTTTTTATTATTTAGCTTATTTTTTCTACTATTCATGAGTTATATTGTACTTTTTGGTACTATTTATGGATCACACTGTACTATTTTAGCTAGCTTTTAGTTTTATCTACAGTATTTCTAACAAAAACTTTTCAGTTTCAATTAAATAAACTGTTCACAAATAGACACTTAGGGTCCATTTGGATACAGCTAAAAACTGAAAACTGAAAAACACTTGAGCAAAATAATTTTTAAATGAGTGAATAGTACTATGAGACCAATTTTTAATGAAAAAGTAGCTAAAAAGTGAATTTGTGGGTCCGTAAACAGTGCACAATGTGCACTGTTCATGGAAAAAGTCAAACTTTTCGGCTTAGAAAAAAAAAAAAAAAAAAACAGAAACGCAAATGTGTGTCTGGGAAGCGCAAAACGCGTGCTTAGAATTATTTTTTTTTTTGAGAATGCATTGCTTTTAGAATTGAGAATCTACAGTATTTCCAGAAAAAACTTTTTAATTTCAGTTAAATAAACTGTTTTCAAACAGACATTTAGAATTTTTTTTTTGGAGAATGCATTGCTTTTAGAATTGAGAAGCAATTCTCTGTATATTGAATAAATAGTAAATACTATTGTATACAGAAAAAGCTTATATATAAAGAGAGGCTAAAGACACAACTATACTAGTACAATATAGTACAATTGTAGTAGCATGGACCCAAGGATGGGCTTGGGCCTAATGTGGTAATACCAACATGGTTCTATTGATGTGTCACCGATGATGTAGCCTAAGGGTTGATTTAGTAGCTTCTGATTGGGACATGTGTCTGTTTGCATGTGGAAGAGATGTTTAAAGCTTACGGTGGCGCGTGAGAGATCTTATCAACTTGATTTTTTGACGGGAGAAGATTGATCAAAGAGCTATTCAATTGTGTGGTCAATGCATGAGTTAATCAAAGGCTCGACAACTATCGTTCTAAGAAAGGTAATGTTCTTGTGATGATGAGAGGCTACCAATGACAGCAGGTAACACCATAAACTATTAACAACAACAGAGAATGAACCCAATGGTGTCACCAATAGAACAATATAATACAACTATATACTATGGGCCCAAGGATGGACTTGCCTCATGTGAACTAACAATTGCATTGATGAAGAAGCTGCAATTTTGTTTATTAATTTGAGGACGACATAGCGGTATCAAACTTGCCTATTAGAAGCAAGCCTAGTCCATAATTAACGTCATAGCAATCATGATTTCCAAGTTCCAACCATCATTTCTACTAATGAATTCCTGGGTATAAAAGTGTGAGTGGAAGTTCTAAACTTCTAATTGAAGAAAAAGTAAAAAAGTTGAAAAATTAAAATATTAAAAATTGTGCCCAAATTTATGGACTTAAACTCTAAGGCTAAGTAGTGTCCCTATTTGTTATATTAACTTCTCAATTAGAGTCTCCCTAAAATGTTTTATCTTTTCAATAAATAGTTTCAGAACCAAAAATGGTGACAAGATTATTTTCATAGTTGAAGTAAGGACTTAATCATGGCTTAAAAAGAAAAAAAGTCTCAAAAGAGTCTAACAAATATAAATTAGATAACAGAACATACAAGGGGTAGGTTAGAGAGGGAGAGGGTCGTGATTTTCAATTAATGGTGCAGTCAACCAGAGTGCAATTGTTATCTACCCTCTTTGGCCAAGTATGCATTGAGGTTTTGCTAATGAATAGTTAAAGAGGACCACTTGTGCTAATTGATTACTAGAAGGTTTATCTTTTTTCTCTCTTTGGCAATGGGACTGAATTGTGTCATGCCTTCCTGGGCTAGTTCCATTCCTGGGTAAAAATAAGAGAAGTTGGTGCTGGGTTGGTTCTGGTTCTTGCTGATTGTAGAAAGTAGGCCTTTTCTTTTGTTGCTGGGTAGGTGACGTGTGGTCGATTTGGCCACTTTATCCACTCTATTGCTTTGATGACAGAGGGGTGGTTGGGTTGGGTATTTCTTACTGTGATTGATTACTTCCCGCTGAGATGAGATCAGAGCACAATTGTTGACCCAATACATGCACGCTTAATTGAGTGGTTTTTACTTTTCATCACTTAAACACGTTCCAAGCTAACATACAAGAGAACAAAGTGACACACCAACCCCAAACAAATCTCCTTTTTTTCTTCCTCCGTAACAATTTCACAACAAATCTTAGGTACCAAACTGTTATTGATAAGTAAAAAAATAATGTTAATAGTGAGTTCAGATTAGAACTAATAATAACTTACTTTTTAGGTACTGAACTGTTATTGATAAGTAAAAAAATGATGTTAATAATGAGCTCAGATCAGAACTAATAATAACTTCTTAGGTACCAAACTATTATTGATAAATAAAAAAATAATATTAATAGTGAATTCAGATTAGAACCAATAATAACTTACTACTTAAAATTTGTTATAAAATTGTTGTGTACATATCATTTAGTCAAATCATATAATCCTTTCATGCCTTGGTTTGAGTTTTATGGGCTTGGGCCATTTGTTTGAGCTATATATCTCTTGTTGAATTGGGCTTTTTAACAAGCTCATTAGTTTTTATTACAAATTGCCTTAGAACTAAAGCCTTTTGACTTCTTTGGGTTCGATTTGGCTTTGTGGGCCCGTCACACATCCGTTTTGTGCCCAATGGCTTTGTCCCGTCCGTCACAACCCTGAAGGCCGAATAAGGCAGCTACAACAACAAATATGGAGAGATTTAGGCTGGTAAGTTGGGTTTGGAGGCCCATTGTAGATTGACCCAAAAATGTTCATCAGAGCCACATTTGTAAATGTGTAGAATGTACTCACATTATCATAACTGGTCCATAGTAAAGTACCATTCTAGGAACACAGAATATAAGATCATAGACTTTTTTTTTTTTTTTTAATCAACGAAGATAAGATCATAGATTGCTTTGCAGTTTGGTATCTAATTTATGGAATGACAAAGGGGCAGGACAGGGCTCCATCATGGGTGTCCCATCCTCAACCCACAAGGACATTCAAGACAAAGCCATGTGTAGACTAAGGAGTGGCCCCCCCAAAAATTATTTTTAAACAAAAATAAAAGGTTTATATATATATATATATAAAATTTTTGAGGGAAAAAAAAATTGGCCTCGAATTGAATAGTCTCACAAATTCAAAAAAAATAAAATGATCATCTAGCCCATTCCTTTCGCTAATGATCCATCCCAAAAAAAAAAAAAACCATTTTACATAACAAAATCTTAAGTATTACTTGTAAAAAAAAAAAAAAAAAAAAAAACTTATTTGACATTTTATGTATTCATGTTCTGGCCCCCGAGGCCTAAACCTGAAATCCTAATCCCGTCATTGGGGCATTAGCCAACCCTAGCCCCAAACTCGAGCCCCCCATGGCCCCATCCCTTCTCCACCCAATTAAAAATATTCAAAATTCTATTATTTAAAACACAAACAAAATCTTTACCAAGCAATAATACTCAATAATAAAACAAATTTAAATTTCACACCAAATTATTTAATAAGACTATAGTACAAAGTCTCAACGTACCAACATAATAGTAAAAACCAAACTTTTACCAAGAAATACCACTATAATAAAAACCAAATATTTAACACCAATTAAAACTCAAATTTCACACTAAAACGGTTTAATAAAACAATAATGTCCTTCATTCCATTGCAAGAAATTAAATATACAAAAATTTCTAATGGTTATAGTGCTAATTTTGTAATTATAGAAAAAATAATAAAATTTTAGTAAATATATTTAAGATAGGGTGAAGCTTTGTCGCTTAAATCCAATATTCCAATGCGATTAACATGATCGAATTGGCCATGTGTCTGTCTTGTTCAATACTCAGAGCATTGGATAAAAGCTTCACCCATATAAAATTTGGTTTGGATTTAGTGCTCTAGTGCATTGGATCAGATACGGACATATGTCCAAAATTAGCCATGTATCTGCAACATGTCCTGTTCAATGCACTAGAGTATTAGACGGAAGGTTTGCCGTTCCAAATATTACGAGAATGATAGAACCTTCAGTTGCAAGTCAGTGGATGTAATACAAGACGAAAGAAGAAAGCTCAATGGAAGTCCTGGAAAGAAACTTGCCAAGGTAGCTGCCTTCCCCCACAAAGGACAATCAACATCATTATGCATTTATGCTCTAACCAACCATATGGCTCAAAAAATTGGCAGTAATGTGGTCTGCAATATCCTCCTTTTTCACCAGGATTGTAATGCAATTGAGGTTTCCTATACTCCAAAAGGAAAAGCCCGTAATCTTTTATAATCCATTTCAAAAGCAAAAGGCCGCTCATATAGAAGAATCATATTTCAAATTTCCCAATATTTGAATGTCAGAAAGAATGAGATGCTAATAATGATGGCTTCACTAAGCATTTTGACAATCGTCATTTTCCTCTCTTCGTTCAATAAAAAGGGTATGCTTATAAATCTACATGCACCAGAAGCAAAATTGCCAAATTTTTTGCGTATGGTTTGTTATGAGTTAACTTGGGCAAGCCTCAACGGCATGTAATGCGAGAGATCCACCTTTGACATCTAGTGGAAACCAACCCAACATAAAAGACAATGGAGTAATGGTAAAGCTGTTATACCTTGTCAAGAAACATAACATTCATTTCTAAGATCGTACTCGTAGGCGGAGCTAAGGGGGTACCAAGGGGGGCCATGGCCCCCCTTAGCTTTTGAATTTTTCCATTAATTTTCTTTTACATTTGGTAATAAATTTAAAAATTACACAAAAATGTATTCACTGCCCCCTCTGAGAAAATTTCCTGGCTCCGCCACTTTCATATTGTGCTTGTGATTCTGTAGACATTGAAACAAAGCCTAAAAATCTAAGAGCATTGGTTATGCATTTCTAAAAATGTACATAAAATATGTCTTTTCTAAAAATGCATTTTTCTTGCACCCAAAAAAAAAAAGATTTTTTTCTTAATATATACAAAAGAATAGTTGTACCACCATCGGTATGTTTGGTAGAGTGGATTTTAGTGAGAATAGGAAAAAAAATGAGGAGGGAAAACTTTTTGGAGGATGTTTGGTTGGGAGGGAGAGAGGGGAAAAAATGGCGGGATTCGAGTGTTTTCTCCCTGAATCCACCAAAAAGTTTTCTCCCAAAAATGAGAAGAAAACTAGATAGGGGGAAATTTGATGAGTAAATGACGAAATTGCCCATGTGCAGTACATTTTTTTTGCTTCTTTCTTTTTTGTTTTAATTGACCATCATTTTTTAACAAGAGTATATAAGTAAATTATACAAACTCACTTTTTCCATCATTTTACCTTTCCACTCCCAACCAAACAAAAATGAAGTAAATTAAAATCATTTCTGTCCTCTCACTTTTTCACACCTCCAACTAAACGGACCTTAAGTAGCATTCCATGGATAAAATACCTATTGTATAAATATTCTTTACAGACCATACAACTAATTTAAACAAAGTCTCAAACATGTAATCAATCAATATATATAAATATATATATATATAAAGCAGAAATCTCATATTGGAGAGTATAAAGTTGTGTCATGTAGCGCATTTCATGACATTCTCTTTATTTAGGCTTCTACTTCAACAATGTTTTCATTTATATCAAAGTCATAGTTCATTGAATTAGTCAATAGAGTAAAAGTATATGCTAATTACCTATAGTTGTGCTTTATTATTTATTTTTTTAATAAATTTGGGTGATTACATTTTTTTTTTTTTTTTTGCTTCTTTCTTTATTGTTTTAATTGACCATCATTTTTTAACAAGAGTATATAAGTAAATTATACAAACTCACTTTTTCCATCATTTTACCTTTCCACTCCCAACCAAATAAATATGAAGGAAATTAAAATCATTTCTATCCTCCCACTTTTTCACCCCTCCAACCAAACGGACCTTAAGTAACATTCCATGGATAAAATACCTATTGTATAAATATTCTTTACAGACCATACAACTAATTTAAACAAAGTCTCAAACATGTAATCAATCAATATATATAAATATATATATATATAAAGCAGAAATCTCATATTGGAGAGTATAAAGTTGTGTCATGTAGCGCATTTCATGACATTCTCTTTATTTAGGCTTCTACTTCAACAATGTTTTCATTTATATCAAAGTCATAGTTCATTGAATTAGTCAATAGAGTAAAAGTATATGCTAATTACCTATAGTTGTGCTTTATTATTTATAGTAAATGAATTTATATGATTATTTTTATAAACTCTATATAAGAAATAATTTTTAGTTGGAATAATAATAATAAATTTAGAATATGACATTCTTTCTCATGTTTAGTTTCTTTGACAACAATTAACACAAAAGCCAATAAAATTAAATGTTTGTAAATTCACTAAAATTAATCTTAACCTTTTAAATTTCCTAACCCCTTTTAGTGATATGTAATATATATGTGTGTGTGTGTGTGTGTGTGGAACTAATATGTAATTAGAAAGATTACTAATAGAACAAATATGTTTATTTTGTTATATTAATTATTTTAAGCATATTGAAATTTTAATATTATTTTTCTAAGATTTATACGAGAAAGAATTCATTTTTTATGCGAAAAATAATTTATTTGAAATATGGTATTCTTACTCAAATTTAGTTGTTTTTACAACAATTGAAACAATGTCCAACAAAAAGGAAAAATAAAAATAAATTTAGTAACACACAATCAAGAATGTTAAAAAAAAAAAAAAACAATTAAAAGATATTTGTACTTTTTTAGTAGGCATGAAATATGCCTATCAATATTAGTCACTATATCATGCAATTTTTAATTTGTAAACACATATATAGTATGATCAAATTACTATACTATTTTTAGTGGTTTTCTATATTGTCTATAATATAACCAAATATTGCAATTTTTTACAATATTTGGTTATATATCGATAGTTAGGGGCGAGGATTCAAACCTTAGATGTCTCTGTTAGAAAAATTATGAGGTGACAACCAGTTAAACAATAAGATATTTGGCAAAAATTATTAAAATATTAGAGAAAACTAATAATAAATTGCATTGCACATTCTGCGGGATCTCATAATTGTTTTGGATATTATTTGTATTCAGCTCCTATTGCAATCATCAGTGCCATAGCAGAAGTATAAGAATTTAGAAACAAGTTATGCTTATCGAACTATCCACCATTTTGTCAAAATCATCATCAAATCCCCCATCAACAACATCTATAAAAGACAGTAAGATGTTCAGTACACCGAATAAAAGACTAGAGGTAACAGATACCATTGAATAAAAGATTGTTGAGGTTCAAAATTAATTGGTCATAGACTAAGGCCCAAAGAAGTAAAACGTTGGGCTCATTTCACACAAAAATAAATAAATAATAAAACTAAAAGAGAAAAAGGAAGGCTGGGCTCAGACAATAAAGAAAAGAGAAAAGAAAGAAGAAAAGGGCAAGAGGCCCAGATGATTGGAATCCAGAGACCCACGAAAGAACAAAAAAAAAGCCCTACCAGCAAACCAAAGAAAGCCAGTAAGAAGAACTGGGTCGGGATCCCAGAAGTCACCAAAGTCAGGGGATCCCTGGACGCGTGAAGTAAGATTGAAGCAAATTCAAAGAGAGATAAAAGACAAAAAGCATGCGGGTCTCATGCTCCAGACATGCAGTGGAGCCAAGAGGTACGAAGCAAAATGCAGGAGCCTGGTTCCGACCATTTGGAGAAAGTGACAAGGAAGAGTACAACTGAAAAAGCTGGAGTGCTGAGAAGAAAAAGCCAAATAGCTTCAGACCAGCCAACGGGGAAATATGGAAATAGAAAACTAGTTAAGGGACTTTCATTTGGTCGCACCAAAAGCAAGATACTATGAGAGAAAAAGGAAATGACATAGCCCTAAACAAAACTGGCACGACACAAACTCTAAGGGGCAAAAGGGGGAAATCACCGGTACCCTGGAGTCCGATCTGTGCTATAAAAGGAGGAGGGGGTCCCTGCTACGAAGGCATTGAGAAAAGGGAGAGAGATTCATTTTCGATTAGATCATTTTGAGGCATTCGTAGTCGTTTTTTTTGAAGTCTCATAGAATTATAGAAAAGACTCTGTAAACTTAAGAGAAAACAGAGGAACCGTTCCCGGTATCCCAGAGACAGCGATTATAGTACATGCTCGGATTCAACAAATTCAAATTTTGCAAGTCTTTAAAGCTTAAATAGCTATCAAAGTCTGTAACTTTTGAACTTAGTTGAACCTTGCACTACGTTTTAGTGAGCACTGTAATCACAACTAAGAGAAATTAATAAAATACACCTCACTAATTTGAGGATCCCTAACCTTTTCTTACATTGTATTTTACTTGTTGTGCATTCCTTTACTGTTAAAATGTCATTCAATATAGATATCCTTGCTTGTTAGTTATTTTTATTGTAGGAAACTTGTTTTGTGCACCACTCGGTTCTTAAACAGCCCTTTTAGCTGCGGTGAATCAAGCTCAGTCCACCAAGAAAAAAAGGCACTCTCACAAAGATCAAAAATGATATTAGAGCCAAAATTCAATTTTTGCCAAGTTGTCATCAACAAACCCACAAAATCATCACATGGCTTCAAGGACGCCTAAGTTGTCCCACACCACTGCCATAGTCCATATTTGCTCTGCAAACAGCGACGCCACCATCCTCACCTCCATCAAGTTATCATCCCTTCACGTCCTCATCAGATATAACTTCAACAAGCAACCTAGAGCTACCGCAACTCTCAATCCTCTCGCGCCAACCAAGCCCAGCAAAGAACTCACCATAAGTTCACAATCATTCCTATTCGAAAGGAGACATCTGCGATGGACAAGAGGTTCTATCGGATAGGTGTTGCACCATAGGTTTTCTTTGAGATCCATAAGTACCACCACTATCTTTCTCTAGCCACAAATTCGCTTCTCAACCAGTTCATCCATAGTGTATCTCTCTAGCAAGGTACCCGTGTAATTACCACAGTGGAGTCGTGAACCCATCACACAAGTTCAATAAACACATAAGTTGGGCCGCCTTTGTACAAAATAAGCAAACCCACTTCACCAAAAGTACTGGGCTTTGCTTAACAAAGTATCTCTTCATCAAGATGTAAGGATGACAAATAAATGGTTCATCATCTAAGTTTTGATTTGGTTTTATTTATTTATAATAAAAAAAACAATAAAACAAAAATAAAAACAAAACAAAAACAAAAACCAAAAACCAAAAACAAAAAACAAAAATAAAAATGTGTTAGAGGTGTCACATATAGCTTGTCTTGTCAAGTGGTGTAATTCTATGCAAGATATTGACACAAGATCTTATCTACCTTAGCAGTTCTACCATGCAAACCAAACATTCATCTAGTCATTAATTAGTGTCATGTTAGCGGCACAAGATCTTGCCATGTCAATTGAGTAGCATAGGTGCTACACCAAGCTATACATTCAAGACCTTCCAAACTCAAGCTTTTACCTTTAGTTTGAGGGTGGTTGTTAGATATATTATGGCCTAAGTGGCCAAAACCAATTATAGGCCTATGTACTTGTAAAACAAGCATATTAACTTTAGATTAGTCTATGATTAGCCTAGGTTTAGTCATATATTCTCTAGTATATAAACTATACATTGGGTTCATTGTAACACAAGTGTTTAATATAATATATAGCTGTCAAAGGCTTTTTCACTGTGTTTGCTCTCTCTTTCATACTTTTGCTTATCATTCAATCATCACACACAATCACACAATAACTTCCACAATTGTTCTCTTGAGGTACTAAGCGTTCCTCAAGAGCTTATGGTTATTTATTTATTTTTTTTCCGAGGTATGGGAAACAGTCAGTCTTTGTAAATTTTCTCTATGGATTCTCTTACAAAATCCTGGAGTAACCTATCTCTTTCTGATAGAGAAAGCTCCAGCTTTACTTTACCAAAAACTGTTCGTTCTTTAGAGTCTATAATAAAAATCAAATATTTAACACCAATTCAAACACAAATTTCACACTAAAACTGTTTAATAAAACAATAATATAAATTTCCAATATCTCCTTCATTCCATTACAATATATTAAATATACAAAATTGCTAATGGTCAAAATGGTGATTTTGTAACTATAGAAAATATAATAAAATTTTACTAAATTTATTTAAGATAGAGTGAAGTTTTGTCCATATAGGTTTTGACTTAGATTCAATGTTCCAATGCACTTAACACGATCGAATTGGTCACTCGTTCATATCATGTCTCATTCAATATTTAGAGCATTGGATAGAAGATTTGCCCATATAAGATTTGGCTTGAGTCTAGTGCTCTAGTGCATTAGATCAGACACAAACATGTGCCCAAAATTAGCCATGTATATGCATCGTGACCTATTCAATGCATTAGAGTATTGGATGGAAGCTTTGCTCTTCAAAATATTACAAGAATGATAGAACCTTCAGTTGCAAGTTAGTGGATGTGATATAAGACAAAGAAGAAAGCTCAACGGGAGTCCTGAAAAGAAACCTGCAAAGGTAGCTGCCTTCCCCTACAAAGGATAAGTGACATCATTATGCATATATGCTCTAACCAACCATGTGGCTCAAAGAACTAGTAGTAATGCGGTCTGCAATATCCTTGTTTTCAACAAAATTGTGATACAATTGAGGTATCCTGTACTCCAAAAGTAGAAGACTGTAATCATTTATCACCCATTTCAAAAGGAAAAGACCGTTCATATAGAAGAATCATATTTCAAATTTCCCATATTTGAATGTCGGAAAGAATGATTTGCTAAAAGTATTCACATCAAGTTGTGTATAATAGAAAAATGTGTAGAATTTACATAGTTTTGCTTAAAAATGACCCACATCAATTCATATATAATCATGTAAATTTACAAATTCGTTACAGTAACCATGTATATTTAGACTGAAACTATTCATTTTGTATTTAGTTGTTTATTTTTTTTTTACGTATCTCGATAATAAAGAAAGTAGATAGTGGTTGTTGTGTGTGAAGAAAGATAAACAATTTTAAAAATTAAGAAAAATTAATATTTTAATGATATGTACTATAAAATAGATAATCTGATATGGGGTGTTTTGAAAAGTGGGTGTAAAATAGAAAAAAATAGGTTTTATGCTAAAATAAATAGGAATAATTGCATGAGTTGATGCGAATGCTCTAATAATGATGATTTTGCTAGCATTTTGAAAATCTTTATTTTCCTCTCCCTGTTTAATAAAAAGGGTATGCTTACAGATCTAGCTGTACTAGAAGCAAAACTTCCACATTTTTACGTATGATTTGTTAGAGTTAAATCGAGCAAGCCTCAATGGCATGTAACGCGAGAGATGCATCTTTGAGATCCAGTGGAAATCAATCCAACATAAAAGACAATGTAAACTATGGAGTAATGGTAAGACTGTCATACCCTGTTAAGAAACATAGCTTTCATTTCAAAGATTGTACTTTGCTTATGATTTAGCAGGCATTGAAATTGTAAGTTTTGTGATCCGTACCCCCTTTAAATGACATATCGGCATGTTGATTCCTTTTCGCAAAGGCGGGGTGTGTAGCACTTAATCTCCCTAGAAGTGGTTTTATGTTCAAACTGGTGTGAGCCTAGGAGTACGCGGTGACTCTTAAAAAGAGGCAAATGAGTTGCCATCTGGTTGTAGGTCGATGAACAAAAAAATGACTCCATGAAGGTCTTTCTGCTAAACAAGGTCTGGAGTTGGGGTACAAGATGGGAAGAGGTTAGGCACCCTAAGCCTGCCTAGCCTTAGTTGGTTTTCATATATTGTTGCTTGATTTGGACAAAAGGTAGATTTATCCTAGAGGTTCAAAAGTGTTCGTTTGCATCTAGACATAGGTGTAGTCTACAGGTCATGTGAGACAATTATGGAAAGCAATGTAGACATGTGAGCAAGGGGGCAAAGAGATAAGCAATAGAAGACAACATGTTAGTATGGTAGAGATAAAGGCATGTGAACACTCAAGCATACAAACATGTAAGTGCAAGGAGACAAAAGAATAACATCCAAGTATGTGCATGTGTATACCCAATCATACATGTGCGCGGGCACATGCATGTGGGTACCAAACAAGGTTGCAAGTCTTACTCCAAAGGGTGTTTAAGTCTTATGAGGAAGGATTATTAATTGAAGTGAAAGATTCATTAACTGATGAGTGCTTTCCCTTTATTAGACTTGAATTGTCTTGATTTGACATTAAGAACTTTATGACATTTAAGGCTTAAAAAAGATTTGATGAATTAGGGTTTGATTGACTTGACTTCTAACGTTACCAATTAGATTCAAATCAATTACCTTAATTAAAATCTTCTTTGAAACACTTTCATTATGTTTGAATAGCTAATTAGACTCAAATGGATTGAATGCTAAATAACTATTGACTTTAAGTTTAGAAAGTATTTAAATCTTTTTTATTTGAAATGTTTGCCTTATTTATCTCTAAGACTTTTAGTTGCCTTATTAAGTTTGAATAAGAATTAAAGATTGGATGAGAGAGAAGACACAGAATGACTTAGGGTTTGGAGATAGAAAAGGAAAGAAAAAGAAGTAGTTTTGGTGTTTTTGCAATTAATATTAAACAAGAAAGGAAGCAAAGACAATCAGATTTCCTTAGAAAATGCAAGAAATTTGGTTGAGCCCAAATTGGCGTAAGCACTTGGGGCTCGAATCAAATTTCCAGAAAAGCAACCAAAACAAGAATCCTAACTTCATGAAAAGTGCATATGCCAGGATATGGGCGCCTACGCAACTTATCCTATGCATACTCATCTCGAAGCATATTAGGGTTCCTGCATGTTCTTGACACAAAATGTAGAAATGAAAAAAAAATTAAAGACACAGTATGAAACATATACATGCAAAACAACATATTAAAGCTTTAAAAAAAAAAAAAAAAAAAACAAGAATCAAGGAGGAGAATGTGGGTCATGGAAAAGATCCACATCTCCTCCTCATAGCACTTACAATAATGTAATTTAACTGAAACCTTGGCTGAAATTGACTACCGCAACTGTGTGTGTGATAGGATAAGTCATATGACTTGATTAAGGTCAAATGGGATGCCCTAAATGATTGTATTTGCAAGCTTGAACCAAGCTAGAATTCGAACGTGGATGAGGAAAAGACTATCTTTAAATCAACAAGGATTTGAAGATCAATCTAATGCTTATCCCTTTTGCCCTTCTAGCCTTCAAACTCTAAGTTTAGCTATTCTCTGGGAATTTTGGCAAAGTTTCAGTAATGTTTTTTTTTTTTTTTTTTTTTTTTTTTTAACCCTTTTGGATATTGAAAATGGGGGTATGTATAGGGGAAATTGGTAGCTAAGGTTTAATGACACATTTGGACAACCAGTTGATCAGACTAGCTGCCCTAGAATCTCATCAAAATGGAAATGGAGTAATTTTAGGCTTTCCGTTGAGAGAGTGTGAACACAACTACACATTATATACCCGGTGTACGCACTCTTTATAAGCCTAGGCCAAAATTGTCTTTTGGGCTTTGAGCTTTCTATCTATTTTCATAGTTGGGCTTTGAACTTGGGCTGTGTTGGGTCATGATTAAGCTTGTCATCCTCATTGGGTTTAACACACAATACTAATTATTTTTGTAACAATTTGATTTCTCATCATTAGAATTGGGGGGCTTGGATATAGGTCAGAACGAAATGGGATGTCTACAGAAACAGAGCCTAAAAATTTAAGAGCGTCATGCACATCAAACTAAAGATTGTGATCAAGCTTAAGCAATTCATCAAATGTACATAAAACATGTCATTCTAAAAATGCATTTCTCTTCTACCAAAAAAAAAAAAAAAAAAAAAATTCTTAATATATACAATAGAAGAGTTGTACCACCATCTTTAAGTAACATCCCACGGATTGAATACCTATTGTATAAATATTCTTTACAGAAAGAACAACACCACCCCCCCAACCAAAAAGCAGAAAAATAGAAACAAAGCCATGGAAGGGAGATAGAGGAGGGGTATAGGGGGAGAAGGAGAACCCCACCACTTTTACACCTTTATCGGTTGATTGTTCCATCAATCCAACATTTCCTCTGAAACCAAAGTAGTAGTGATCCACCGTGTTCAACCATTTCAGTGATCTTTTATGACTTTTCCTTCTCATCATCCTGTCGGTTCAAACAACTTTCAGTCAATAATAGCACTAAAGGCAGTCAAAATGACATCAAATATAAGATAATTACATCAACTTAAATGATAAACACTGCTTTGAAACTTGAATGGGTTTTTAAGAACTTTTTTATGCTCAAATCTCAATTTATGTAAACTCATATATATATATATATATATATATACATATACACACACACACGCACAAATTCTTGAGCATAGAATTCATTAAATTGAATTGGATAATATTTGCATTTAGCTCCTATTGCAATCATCAGTGCCACAGTAGAAGTATAAGAATTTAGAAACACGTTGTGCTTACTGAACTATCCACCATTTTGTCAAAATCATCATCAAATCCCCCATCAGCATCATCTATAAAAGACAGCGAGATGATCAGTACACAGAATTTCACAGAATATAGAAGTTCAACAAAACAGAAGTGGCTTCCATGCCCCCACATAATCATACAAAAAACTCTGTGGCATATTGCATCTACAGATGATGCACATCAACTATCACTGCATATAGTAAAAAATGACTCCAAGTTGTAACCAATAACCCGTGCCAACATTTTTTTCTAGCTGGTGTCTAAGCTCTTTGAGCACCCAACTTATCCCCATGCGCATGCAGTCATGCCATTCCACAAGCCCTTGGTAATTATGGAATAATTCCTTGGGGGTGACCATAGGGGTAGTATTTGAACTTGGGTGATGATTCCTAAGGTGCTAGTTATCAAGGAAAAATAAATAAATAAATAAAACTTCCCACTCCAACAAGCAATATAGCTTTAAAGTTTGTTACAAAACTCACAAACTAAGAATAAAAGCATAAAGGATGGATGATTTTATCATCCATATCCATTGTTCTTCTGAAGAAAGAAGGCTATTTTCGAAATCTTTCTAGTGTTTTACAACGAAGAATAACTAGTTGGTGGGGATACTTGTAAAATTTAAAAGATCAATAAGTTAATCCAAAAGCAGCAGTGTGTTTACTGCATGGCCTAAACAACCCACTCTCTCTCCAGAATTAGGCTGTTCATTTAGACTAATTTTTTAGGAACTTGAACAGTGTCATCCTCATATGCCAAATCTGCTCACAATTTGAAAATAGAAAATAGATGCATTTCAAGGGAAAAAGGTAGGAAGTAAAGATGCATAAATTGTTTTGCTGAACAACCAACACATTAACAGGTGAATAATACATTGCAATCTACCTGGGCCATCATCAATGTCTCCAGGATCTCCCAAGAGAAATTCATCCAAATCTTGCTCTGTAAATGAGCTTGAAGTTTTAATTTTCTGGTTTACTTCCTTCTCCTCTGGTTTAGAAGCTATTTCAAGTTTTTGGGATTCCTCTGCTCCATCATCTTTCACTTGTTCTGTTGATTTTAACTTAGGATCCTCCACGTATCGCTTTTCATAGCTAAAGATATCATAAGAGAGGACTGTTTACAATACATCACAAAACAGTAGGAAACTACAACCCAAGTAAAAAAAATGCAATAGATTGAGAGAAATTCTAGAAATACCTTAGAGTCAAAAGAACTATGTATATAACATTTATATGTCTAGAGTAAATGCTTATATGTATCTAATTACACATATGCATGCATGTCTTATACATTAGTCTATCCAAGGAGGAAAAAACCATATGATTTTGGACAAAATCAGACACATAATAATAAGGTAAATAATTGCATTTTGACAGCTACTGGTGTAAGCTGTCTCATAGTGATTTAAATTCAATTCCCAACAAAGTATGTACAAGTACAAACCACTTTTAGATTAAGTTCCATACAAAAATATAAACTTCTAATATGTTTTTCTTTCTAGAAAAACGTATTAAGTTTTGAAAACCCATGCTTACAGTCAATCAATTCTTAATCATATAAGTTTTGACAATAACAAACAGACGGTAGATAGTAGCTTGTCATGGCAGATATAATTTTTGGTAGTGATCATAACAAGTTGGAAGGTGTTAAAAGAAAATAGCTAAACGAATCAACTGATCTTCCAGAGAGTTAGAAAAGAGAGAGAGGAATTAAACGAGGAAGGAAAATTGAAAAAGCAATTCAAAATTTTGAATGCAAAAACTGAAAAAAGCATAAAATATTTTACATTATCTAAGCACCAATCTACCCAAAGAGAGTCTGATAAATATCTGGCAACAATAAAGATGTCACAAAAGGGGGCTAGATAAACACTATGACTATCTAAATGCTTTTAAGAACATTTGAAGCAATATTAGTATATCAGTCATAAATGGAAAGGGAATAAAAAGTGAGAATGAAGGCTCTAACCCAATTGACAAAGTTACTTACGGTGCCACATGACTATTCACTAGTATAAAATATACTCTCCAGAACTTCCTTTCTTTCATGACACGTGGGCATAGCTCATATCTCAACTTTGAAATTTCCTGCAAAAAAGAAAAAAAAAAAGCAGTTATAAAGCATAAATTTTCGAGTAAAAATGTATAATAAACCTAAAAGCCCAGGAAGATGTTTATGTATGTACGCACATGTGAATGGCAGAATGGGTAAGCCCAGATGCTTTTTGATAGGTAGATAGTGAGGGAGGGGGAGGTTAGGTTCGAGCCAAAAACACGGGGCACCACAGTTTTTAATGAGTGGAAGATCATGCAGAATGCCTAACATAACAAGAAAGATATCATTCTCAGGCTCATTTCAGTATCAACTATAAAGTCATATTAAGTTTAACTGGGTTTGGTTCACAAGCAAGCTTGTTTGTAGATAGGTGAGGCTTGGCAAGGTTCAGCAAGAGGAAGAACAAAGAAGTGTATTTCTTTAAACTCAGAAATGCATAGCGTTCTTGCTCCCCAATCACTGTATTCAGATTCTTTATGAGAACCAAAGTTGACTTTTGTAGGTTCCTAAATATGCTTTTTTTGGTCATCCAGTAAAATACGGTCTTACTATTATTTTGTGGAAGTGTAGCAGTTGTATATACATGGGGATGCCACGTGTGAATTGACAATCTCTTTTGTATATTATATACATTATAAATTATGAAGGAACCGTGACAATCCAATCACAATTAGAAATGTCAAATGATACACATAGTAATTTATGGGGCCAGGCATTAGGAATGAGAATTCAAGCAACCAAATAACAAGGACATTATTAACATCAATGGAACTAGTTGACAAATAAAATATCTCAAATGAGTATCCACTACTCAGTATTCAACATTTTTTTTTAATAAAAGCGGTGGCTTCTCTTTACATGACAATAGCACCAAATCTATGAAAAATGATGTCAATTGAAAGGTACCAGATCTAGTCGGGCCTTAAACCTGTCCAATCTTTCTTTCTAAGTAATTCAATTGTTAGTTTGTTACAACAAGTCATAAAAGATACCAAAAAATGCAACTGAGTGACAAGGCTCTAGGCTTTGACAATCTAATCATCTTCACTTGTATAGCATTTCAGCTTCCAGCTATTAATTGATTACCTAAGATCAAGCAGTTACTACAAGGTCAAATCCAAATTATTAGTTTTTATTTAGAACCTCCTGTAACTTTCATTTTTTTTCAGTTCTAAGTTCTAACAAGGGGGCTACCTTGACAGTCGAAAGAACAAGATTGGCGTGTTTTTCTTGCCACTCTGTAAGATCCTGCCTAACATTTGAGACAGTAGGTATATCGGACATTTGTGTATCATCTGCACAATCGAAAAAACACCATTCTAGTAAACTCTGAATGATATATAATAGAATGCAAGACAAAAAATCAATAACAATACACAAAAACAAAACAAAAGTATCCACAAAACACCATTCTAACAACAAATAACAAACCAACACGCATTTGTTAAGAGTCTTGCCACCGCATTCGAATACCATAAGAACTAAATAGTAAACAACAGCAACAATCTCAAACAAAACTTTAGATTGGTTAACCTTGTAAGGGAAAATCCTTAAACGTGGTGATGTTGATTTCCTTGACGAAGTCTCTCAACTCTTCGGTTATGCCGAACTTCTCCAAAGCCAAGGGAGTGTGAGGGGAAGAAGGTGAAGGAGAGAGTGTGATTCCCTCGGCCAAGACCTTAATCTGGTCAGCTCGCTTCACGGCTTCGGATTTGATCAGCTCGGCTCGCTTCGAGGCCTCGGCGGCGAGCTCCTTGGACCGCTTGGTAGTCTCGGAGACCAGGTCGGAGAGTTTGGTGGCTCCGACGGACAGTTCCTGGGTTCGCTTCGCTGCTTCCTCAGCTAGGCTTCGGGCTCTGTTCCACAAGTCCATGCCTTAAGGCTCAAAGCTCTCTCTCTCTGTCTCTCTCTCTGGTTCTGTCTGTTTTATTCCAATGTTTTCTTTGTTCTTCGTCTTGAAGAAAGGTACATATTGGGCTTCCACGTGGCGCGGTTGACCATTTTGATGATATATCTTATTTTACACGTTTTTTTTTTCTTTAACATAAAGAAAAATTTAGTTAGTACAATGCTGAAAAAGCATAAATTAATAAACCATTTTAGAAAAATATCTTTCTAGGAAAATGGGAAAGTAATTAATTCTTTTAATAATTTTTTTAATTTCTTATAAACAATTTTTTAAAATAGATAATTAATATATACCTAAAGCATATATTAACTAAACCCAAAAAACTTTTTCAATATCATTTGATTTTTTTTTTTTTGGGAAAAACAATATTATTTGACATTTGGGTATGAATTTTAAAGTTTGAGCAAGTCTAATTATGTAAAGTCAACAAACCTTCTCACACCAAAGTTTTAAACTTTAAATCCCCCTCTCCCACGTTACCATTTAAAAAAGAAAATTGGTGTAAATAGGTTTTTTTTTTTCTTTTCTTTTCTTTTCTTTCATGGAATTATTAGGTGATAAGTTATGAGTGATAATTTTACTTACTAGAATTGTCAATGACTTGAGAATCAAGAATGGTTCGAAATTTGTTGTCAACGAGTGGGGAACAAACTCCCACAATACAAATCATAGCCATGTTTTTTAATGAGACAAGGTAGGATGGGATAAAAAAATATATTAAAAAAAAAAATTGTGTGTAAAGTTGGGTTATCAAAATGCATTTACTTATAGTAGAATTGGACGAGAGGTGGGATATCCCACAAGAGGCAAGAGGTGCTAGAATCATTGGGATATTCGACTGTGGTAAAGTTGAGTTACCAAAAAGCATTTGCATGTTCTAATGGTAGCTTTGATCTATCCATTTGTAGTTACTCTTAGAGCATCCACAGCAGACGTTGCAAAAAAAATGTCATTTTGCCACATCAAATACCTATTTTATTATTTTACCACATCATTTTACAACATTTCATTTATCAGATGTTTTATCATTCAATTCTATACATTAAAATAATATTTACTACACATTAAAATAATATATTATCCCTTCCCCCATTATCATCAACAACACTGACAGCCACCACCACTACCACTGTCACCGCCTATAGCCCACAGCCCACCACTACCTAGATCAATTGAACCACCACCTGCCACCTACAATTTTAAAAAAAAAAACCCACAACCAGAGAGAGGCAGAGTGAAAGGCGGACAGAGAGGAGAGGGAAGAAGGTGAGATCGACGACGGCCTCGGGGTAAGATTGGTGAGATCGAGCGTGGCTGAATATGGGTGAGATCGAGCGTGGCTGATCGAGTGTGGCGGAGCGCGCTGTCGTTGTCGAAGCTACGTCGTCGTCACTGCCGATGAACATCCCAGATTGGTCGAAGAGAGATGGAACCGGTACAGGGAGAAGAAAGAGGGAACTGGTGAGTGAGAGAGAAGAGAAAAGAAAAAAATGAAGAGAGAGGAGAGAGAAAAGAGAATATAAAACAATAAAATTTTTTGCAACATCTGTCCGTACCGTCTCATATTTGAGACGATACTGTAGCAGTGTTGTATAATTTTTGGAATTTGGAACATCTGATAAAGCTTCATTTTTGTGTTTGGTGTGGTAAATGTGCCAAATATTTGGCATTTGGCACATTTGCCACATCTGATGCGGATGCTCTAAACTCGTTGATGTTTTGATTGGGGATTAAAGTAGGGTTAGTGGTTAGAGATTCACTATATTTTATGGACATGTGGATGTTGCCAAACCCAAACGAAATGAATCTTGGGTATTAGTCAAAGGCTAAAACTTATTACACACGTGCGTATTTACACACGTTGTTTAGAACTAAAAACGTAGATTCAACTCACAATTTCAAAATTAAAATGAGTTGAAGTTTAACCCACATTTTTAGTTGTAAAACAAGTGTATAAGCACACCGATGTGTATAACAAACACTTCCCTTAGTTAAATATATGAGATCTCTTGATAACAAACCATGGCTATAATTTTAATGAGATTTTGAGCACGTATGAAAAGAATGGATTAGCTCAAAGGCTTGAATGGAGTAACCTCGAAGTAGATCATACCAATACATGTGAAAGACTTAATAGGATTTCAACCACAAAGGATCATGGTTTTTAAAATTGGATCGAACTGGTCGGTTTTAAAAATAATGCTTATGATTTTAAGAAACCATGTACAATGGTTAGCGATTTTCATTTCAAAAATATGATCACCAATCAAGTTCTAGGCTTATAGCTACTAACAAAAGAAACTTTTAGGCTTTTTAGCTGAAGCTTGTATGAGCTTGTTTTGATATTGTACAGAGCTGTTTGTAGATCACAAGTCAGCTTATTATGCTTTGAAAAAAAATTAAAAAATCTAATAAAAAAAAACCACAAGATATTTTCAGAAGGTTCTCAACATCTTGAATTCATTTAGCTATCAATTAATCATTTTAATTTTTAAGGACATTACGACGTGGCCAAATGGAAAATTACTCTTTAATCCAATATTTATACAAATTATTATTTACCCAAAGCTACAAACTTCCACTAAAAAAATTAATACGGCTACATATTTTGAAAATCTAATCATCAGATTGTATGTTCTTTATGTCTTTAACACGCAAATCAAATTTCGTATCAATTAAATATTATTACTATTCGATCCATAAACTTATTTTTTATGCATAATTTTATATTACAAAAACTTAAAATTTAAACATTTTATTGATGACATAACTATTGATCTATAATTTTCTGGAAATTTAGCAAGCATGAAGTATATAAGAAGAAAATGTAATCTAACGGTAGATTTGTTAAAATTTCACTTCCCATAAAAATATATTAATTAAAGTTGTAGTCAATGACTCCAACTAATTTTGTAACAAAACTTTGTCCAAAGGATAATAATAAGTAACAATACCGGATACGTACAACTTTTTTTTTTTTTAAGAAACAGGTACGAACAACTTCAATGTAACATCCATTGTTTTCATTACATTAATCATTCATGATTAACATTATTCTTTATTGCTGATGATGCCGAAAATCGTTAGTAAGCCACACGATACTCACGTGCTTGAAACAAAGCCTGCAAACGATAGCAAAGAAAACCTTAGGAAATTACAGGTGTGGTATCGGCCAAAGACCCTCCGAAGGTTAAGTTTGAGAACTTTTCACAACCCTAGAGTGCCAAAGTTGGGGAGAATTATGCATACCTTGTTTTCTGAGAGCCTTTGGGATTTTACAGAAGTGTAGAACCGACCTTCCTTTCTTGCGTAGGAAGTCTTTTCCTTATGGAAAAGATTGTCATTAATAGGCGTTTATTATGGGATCCTTCCCATGTTAGGATTTTATTCATATTAGGATTCTATCAACTAGGGTTAATCATAGTACGTAGCTATTTCCATTTTGGATTACTTGGAGGTTACTCAAATTATAAGGATGCCATGTGGCCCTTGAAACCCGTCTGCCTCACATCAGCACCTCTTGGACCCGTCCACTATTGGTCGATTGCTCAAGTACCATCAGGTATAAGAGTGGACCCGTCAGGTTTATATCGGTGGACCTGTCAGGCTAATGGTCTCATCAACCCAATTTTATCCTCTTCAGTTGCCCCCTCACTCCATGGATCCGTCATCTACTTCGAACGGATCCATGGGGTGACGGTGTTAGATCATCTTTTGGGGAGCATGCATAGGCTGACAGGCTGGCCTAGAGCTATTTAATGTTGTAGGGACACGTGGCGTCTTTTTACTGGCCCATCTCTTGGAACGAGGCGTCCCTTCGTCTTTCGTGCCCTTCCCTCTATATAATCCTGCCTTCTTAACCTTCATTTTTTACTTTCCACAAAAATCTTATGATTAAAGCGCCACCCTCATCACTGTGAAACGAGCATACCGTCCACTTAAGGCATCCGTCACCTACATTTTTCTGCTCTTCTTAATTTTGTAAGTACTCTTCTCCTTCCGTTAAATTCATCTTTTAAACTTTGTACTACCATCTTCTATTAGATCCATCAGTATCTTAGGATTTACCGTCACATGTAGGTGATAAAGATGTCTAGTGCGTCAAGTAACCAATCGTATGTCCGCAAAGGAGCGGGCTATGATGAAATGTTTCCATCAGGTCATAAAGACCCTGACGCTTCAAGTGATGAGAGGAATCCGTCGGCCTCCTCCCCAAGGGTTGAGGATTTGGAGATGGATGATAGGTCAGAGGGTGACTCCAGTGACGGCCTAATTGGCGCTGAACCTCCAATCCAATCCATCGTAGGTCCTAACAGACTCAGGGAGTTCGTCATGCTTCCTTTGTGGACGGTTAATGATTTTGTTTCTAAAATCAAAAAATCACACTTCAAAACACTTAGAGATAAGTACCAGATACCCATCCACATACCCCTCCGTCTACCTTACAAGTCAGAAAAGTGTTATTACGAGGGTGTTGAAGATGTAGGAGTTTATGAGAAAATGTTTAAGGCAGGGCTCAGGTTTCCTTTCAACCCCTTCCACCGTCACCTCCTCCAATACCTTGGGTTAGCCGTCACCCAGATCTCCCCAAATGCTTAGAGGGTTTTCCTTAGCGTGGAGCTTCTGTATGGTGCCATGTCAGATGGAGCACGGAGGTTGACGATGGAAGAGTTCTTTCACTGTTAACGTCCTGCTAAGATTTCCTAGTCCAAGGGCATGTATAGCTTCTTGCCCAGGAGCCCATTGTTGAGGCTCATTTGCGAGACCCCTGACTCCAATAGGGACTGGAAGAGTCGTTATTTTTTTATGCAAGGTGACGAGTGGATGTGTCACCTTAGCTTGACAAAATATGGGGCATAATGCCACCGTCTGGTATGTGTTCGTTTATACTAAGGTTCATTTTAACCGTCAGTCTTCTGTTGCAGCTCAAGACCGTCCACAAGTTTCTCTTGAATAGTGGAGTTTTTTGGAGAAAATTTTCAACAAAACAAAGTCAGAGGAGAGGATGTGGACAAAATTGGTCAATTTAGACGCTCTACATTGGTATTGTGATGGTCTAGAGCCGACTACAGCCGCTCGTCGATACGACGCTCAAGTTCGTCAACGTAAGTCCGTTGTCTAATACATATATTTTTGTTTTTTATTATTAAAAATCTTGACATTCATCCTTCTTTGTGTAGAAATGGATGCTGCCAAGAGGAGAGCCTATATCAAGCAGCAAGTTACTTTGTAGAAGCAGCAGAGGGGCCAATCTTCTAAGGTGGCGGGTTCGGCCAGCCCGTCCACCAAAAGGAAGCAGCTAGAGAAGTCTAACCGTCAACCTAAGAAGCCTATGACCCTCAATGAGCCCGTCGCGGGGTTAAAGGCCGAAATCAAGAAGACAGTCACTCCCCTTGGCCTGGGAAAGGGCAAGGGTTTGATGAAGGGCCCATCCGTCACAGAAAAACCGCTCGTCCTCTTCTGTGAGGACTCAAAGTATGCATTGGAGTAGCTCTCGTCTATTATTACGGTGGATGATTATAAAGACTTGAGCAACCACGCAACGAAGGCAATGAGGGAGACGGGGCTTTTTTGTATTGCTCAGGTAACATCGTCTGTCCTCTTTTCTTTTTCTTTTTCTTCCCTTCCACTTGCATTGTTGTTAATCCTTCTTCCATTTCAAGCAATGCTAATGATGAAGGGGTTGATGGGTCGTTGCCTGAACCATGAGACGGCTTTGGACCGTATCAAGGCGAAGGCGAACTCGATGGAGGTCGAGCTTAATGAGCTGAAGGACTTGAAGGTCGTCCAGGAGAAGAAGCTGACTCTATTGGAGCAAACCAGGGACGAGTTGGAAAAGCAGACAGAGCTGCTGAATCAGGTCTTGGCGGACAAGGAGAAGGAAATCCGTGATGCCAAGGACCAATTCCGTTAGGCGAAGGAAGAAGCGATACGAGAGTACCGTGATTCCAACACCCTTCTGGCAGAGCCTGGAAGCTCTTTCACTGAAGGCTTTGACAATGCCCTCCGTCAAGTCAAGACTTCGTATCCTGACCTAGACATGTCCCATGTCTCTATCAATGTCCAGAACCAATCCTCAGTTCAGCCCGTCCACTCTGAGAGTACGGATGAACTTTTTGCTGATGATGCCCCAGTCAACGACCCCCATGGTGATGGAGGAAATGCTGTTGAGAGCCAAGTTAAACCCGTCATGGACAGCGCCCGTCACTCTAATGTTGTCCAAGTAAAGGAGGAGAAAGAAGAAAACACCCCCGTTCAACAGCAATTTTTTTTTTAAAGAACAGTTAATGTATAATTTAACCGTTGCCTTCTGTATCTAAACTTTTCCCTTTATGGGATTTCGGAATTTTCAATACTTATTTTGTTTTATGTTTACTTTTATCTCTATGGAGAATCGTTTAGTTTGCAGCTATATGTGAACATGACTGTCATAATCATTTTCTCGAGCGAACCAGTCCACTTTGTGGACTTATAATGATGATTCAACATCTAACCCATCCACTTTATGGACTTGTGGTGTTAATTCAACCTTTATTGAACCCGTCCACTTCGTAAACTAGTAATATTTAATTATCGTTTTATTGAACCTGTGTTCATTCAACGTTATGTCGAAACTGTCCACCTTACGGACTTTATAATTATTATCCTTATGACGGGTCTGTCCACTTTGTGGACTAAAATTCTTTGTTAGAATCCGTCCACTTTGTGGACGTTATAGTTGAATCCATCCATTTTGTTGATTATAACATCAACTCATCCGTTTGGGATGAGCTTCGTCCATTTTATGGACTTAATCATGAATTTGTTTATTTGCGGACTCTAAATCCGTCTACTTTATGGACTTACCAATATTAACTTATCCTTATTGGATAATTTCATCCACTTATGGACTCAATAATGAACCTGCCCATTTTATTGTGGACCCCGTCCACCTAAAGACTTGTAGAGTAAGTATGTAGAAACTGATAAATACGATAGTCATATTTGAATAACCTCCTCTTATTATGTGATAAATGCATGTAGAAAAATTATTTTTTAAAGGAAAAACCAGCCCTTCAGGCTTAAAAAAGTATTGTAGCAAAAATAAATTAGAAAGAAATAAACTGAAAATGAGGAGCGTCGTTGCTCTTCTACTACTAATAGGCTACTGATAGTGCTTCTTCAGGTGCTCTGTGTTCCATGGGTGATGCAACTTCTGCCCGTCTAGTGTCTCTAGGTGGTAGGTTCCCTTCCTATGCCATGATGCAACTCTGTATGGCCCTTTCCAGCTAGGTCCTAGCTTCCCTTGGGAGGTGTCTCTTTTGGTGCCTATTACCCTTCTTAGGACAAGATTTCCTACCTAGAAGTCCCTATGTCTGACCCTAGAGTTGTAGTGTTTGGCCATAAGGTTCTAGTACCATGCTAATCTTTGCTCAGCTGTTGCTTTTACTTTGTCCACCAGGTCAAGCTGCAGGCGCATAGCTTCATCGTGCTTGCTTTTGTCATGGTTTCCTACCCTATAGCTTGTAAGTCCTACTTCCGTTAGGATGACTGACTTGCTTCCATATTCTATCGAAACGGGGTTTCTCTTGTAGGCGTCCTCGCCGTTGTCCTGTATGCCCATAAAACACTTGGTAGCTCCTCCGACCATATGCCCTTCGGCCCCTCGAGCCTAGTCTTGATGATTTTGGGCAAGGATTGGTTTGTGACCTCAACTTGCCCATTGGCCTGTGGGTGGATGGGTGATGAGTAATGGTTCTTGATCCCTAGTTGTGAGCAAAAGTCTCAGAATGCGTCGTTGTCGAACTGCTTCCCGTTGTCAGAGACCAACAGCCTAGGTATACCGTACCTGCAGATGATGTTCTTCCATACAAAGCTTCGTACATTCTTTTCAATGATGTTGGCCAAGGCCTCCACTTCTACCTACTTTGTGAAGTAGTCTATACCGACTACTAGGAACTTTAATTGTCTAGCCGCTGTTGGGAATGGACCCATTATGTCTAATCCCCATTGAGCAAACGGTCATGGGGCCATCATTTGGATGAGCTCCTCTGTTGGTTGTCTGATGAGGTTGCCAAATCTTTGACACTTGTCGCAAGCTTTGACGTATGCATGGGCATCCCTCTACATGTTTGACCAGTAATATCCAGCCCGGATCAATTTAAGTACCAACAAACATGACCTAGAGTGATTTTTGTAGACTCCTTCGTGGACTTCTCTCATGAAATAGTCCGCTTCCTCGAGGACGAGACATCTCAAGTATGGTTGGGAGAAACCTTTTTTGTAAAGAATGTCATTAATTAGGACGGAGCGGGCAGCTTGAACCTTCAATTTTCTGGCAGCCTCCTTGCCATCTAGCAACACGCCATCCTTCAGGTAGGAGGTTATTGGTGTTGTCCAGTAATCTTCAGATCCTACTGCCTGCACACTGATGCTGTCTATTAGTGGTGAAATTTGGACAAAGGATAGTACTTGACTGGGTATGACCATGCGTTCTGCTGATGCAGCCTTAGCGAGTTGGTTGGCGTGTTCGTTCTCCTCCCTCGGGATTTGAACGAATTTTACTCGGAGGTTGTTAATTTGATCTTTCACCTGCTCTAGGTACTTCTTTATCCGTTCATTCTTGTAGTCATATTCTCCGTTCACTTAGCTTGTCATTCTTGTAGTCATATTCCGCTTCATTATTAGTCGTAGGGAAATCCAGATGGACCATGCATTCGATCTTATCCCCTTCTGGGCTATAGAGTATCACCCCAGCCTTGTCAGCTTGCTTATTAGAGGATCCGTCTGTATGGATGCTCCATTGTGGGACCACTTCTGCCTTCTGGTCTTCTACGTTGGTGAATTCCACAATGAAGTCGACGACCACCTGCCCTTTAATGGCAATGCGTGGGTGGTATTGTACATCGAACTCACTTAATTCTATTGCCCACAATGCCATTCGTCCACCAACTTTGAGATTACTCATTGCTTGTCGTAGTGGTTTGTCCGTCAAGACGATCACCGTGTGAGCTTGGAAGTAAAGCTTGAGCTTATGAGCTGTAGTGACTAAGGCAAAGGCGAGCTTCTCCATTGGTGGATACCTTTCCTCTGCCTCTTGGAGTGCTCGACTCGTGTAGTACACAGGTTTTTGCACCTTGTTTTCTTCTCTGACTAATGTTGTGTTGACAGCCACCGAGGACACTGTTAGGTAAAGGAATAGGTCTTCCCCAGGTTGGGAAGGACTCAACAACGAAGGAGATGAGAGGTAGACTTTCAGGTCTTTGAATGCTTGCTAACACTCGGTCTTCCATTCAAAAGACTTCTTCAGCGTGCAGAAGAAAGGTAGACATTTATTTGTCGCCATTGACACGAATCTGTTCAATGCTGCTATCTTACCGTTGAGGCTTTGTACTTCTTTTACATTCCTTGGAGGTGCTATCTCTATTATGGCTCGGATCTTGTCTAGATTGGTCTCAATACCTCTTTAAGAGACCATGAATCCAAGGAACTTTTCTGCCGTCACTCCGAAGGCACACTTGCCTGGATTGAGCTTCATGTTGTAGAAGCGAAGGGTGTCGAATGTTTCCCTGAGGTCCTCTAAATGATCTTCCTCCCTTGGGCTTTTTACCAGCATATCATCAATATAGACCTGGACATTTCTCCCAATCTGTCGTGCGAACATCTTGTTCATAAGCCTCTAGTACGTCACACCCGCATTTTTTTGGCCAAATGGCATTACTTTATAGTAGAAGAGGCCTTGGCTGGTAACGAACGAAGTCTTCTCCTAATCGGCCTCGTCCATTCTGATTTGGTTGTAGCCTAAAAAAGCTTCCATGAAGCTCAATAACTGGTGTTGAGCCGTAGAGTCAACCAGGACGTCAACCCGCGGGAGGGGGTAACTATCTTTGGGGCATGCCTTGTTTAGGTCGGTGAAGTCCACGCACATTTTCCATTTCCCGCTGGCTTTCTTGACCATCACCACATTTGCCAGCCAATCGGGGTAGTAAACTTCCCTAATGAAGTTCGCCTCTTGTAGCTTGTGAACTTCTTCCGCTATGGCTTGATCTCGTTCAGGGGTGAATACCCTCTTCTTCTGACGGATGGGTGTAAAGGTGGGCAATACATTCAATTTGTGCACCATGATGGAAGGGTCTATTCCCAACATATCTTCATGGCTCCAAGCGAATACATCCCGGTTATCTCTAAGGAAAGTTGTTAATGCTTGGCGAACTGTTGGGCTGGCGAGGGCACCAATCTTCGTTGTTCGATCATTCTTGGAGTCGTCGAGGAGTATCTCTTCAAGCCTTTCTACGGGTTCTGTGATCGTCTGGTGTTCTTCTATGTTCATGGCTTGGAGGTGGTCATCCATCTCCATCATAGCTATGTAGCATTCTCGCGCAGCCACCTGATTTTCGCACAGCTCCCCTATTTCGTAATCTGTAGGAAACTTGATCATTAAGTGATAGGTTGAGGTTACAGCCTTCCATGTGTTGAGGGTAGGCCGTCCTAGGATGGCATTGTAAGCAGATGAGCAATCAACCACAAGAAAGGTTACATCCTTAGTGATTTGCTGGGGGTAAGTTTTTCTGGCCTTTTTGGATGACCCAATAGCCGCCGTGCCCCTTACAATCATTCTTATATCCCCTATATGTAGCCTGGGACACTTATTCTCCTGTCGGGGGGGCCTACTCTTAAGGTGGGTCTATCCTCTCCTTACTGACGAACCTCTGTAGCTTCCCTTGTCGGATAAGGGCTTCAATCTGTTGCTTCAAGTCGTAACAGTCAGCTGTGTCATGGCCGTGATCATAGTGGAATTGGCAGTACTTGTCTCTAGGCCTCTTATTAGGGTCTCCCTTCAACTTACCGGGAAAGGTCAAGGCTCCTTCGACCTTAATCTACATCTAGACTTGGTCGATCAGGGCAGTTACCGGGTGAAACTCGTGAATTTCCCTGTGGGGGGTTTTAAGCTCCTATCCTCCCGTCATTCTCCAGTCCTAGCCATCTTTGGTCCCCTATCTTGCCGTATGTCTTCTTGCCTTTCTCTCTTTTTAGGCCTCTCTTCTCGGGCCAGCAATGCATTTTCTGCATTCATGTACTTGGTTGCCCTGTACAGTACATCTGACATAGTCTTTGGGTCGTTCTTATATAAGGAAAACAGGAACTTACCCTTTCGTAGTCCGTTCGTGAAGGTAGCCACGAGTATTTTATCGTCAACTTCATCAATCGAGAGAGCCTTTTTGTTGAAGCGACTGATGTAGGACCTCAGCGTCTCGTCCTCCTACTGTTTAGTGTTCATCAGGCACGTAGTGGACTTCTTATACCTGTGCCCTCCGATGAAGTGTGAGGCGAACTGGGTGCTCAACTTGCTGAACCAGATCCTTGCGGACCCCTTCAGCGTGGTGGGGAAGGCTCTACGCATGATCTTAGCTGGTACCCCTTGTAGGTGCATCAGGGTTTTGAAAGATTCCAGATGATCCAAAGGGTCCTTGGATCCGTCGTAGTTCTCCACTTGTGGCATACGAAATTTCATTGAAAGGGGGAATGAAGTGACAGATGCTGTGAATGGCGAATCAATTTGATGAACCAAGTCATCGAGGTCGCTAGACATCTGTCCTCTAAGGGCATTCATCATAAGGTCCATCCGCTCCTTTATCATCTGCATTTCGACGACTATATGAGATGAGACCGTATCGATGATGGAGGGCCGGCTCATGTCCTGTCGTTCTGGCCTGCTTGGGGCATTGCTCCTTCCGGCCTTTCTTGGTTCCTTCGCTCAACATTAGTGCCTTCTTGGTCTTCCTTTTGAGTATTAAGGTCTACGTTCTTCTGGCATAACTGTTCTTCCAAATCATGGTTTTGTTTAATGAGGCGTTCCACGGCAGCGGCGAGAGTTTGAACTTGTCTCTCGAGGGCAGTCGTGCGTGGCTCGTCTCCTTGAACATCATTGGTGGTTGCCATCGAGCAAGTGAGCACCATGCAACCTTTTGTCTCAGAGGCGATAATATGGCCTATAGATCACAATCGTTCTTTCCCACAGATGGCACCAACTGATGATGCCGAAAATCGTCAATAAGCCACATGATACTCACGTGCTCGAAACAAAACCTGCAAACAATAGCAAAGAAAACCCTACGAGAGTACCGAAATAGTACCGGCCAAAGACCCTCTGAATGTTAAGTTAGAGAACTTTTCACAACCCTAGAGTGCCAGAGTTGGGGAGAATTATGCGTACCTTGTTTTATGAGAACCTTTGGGTTTTTATAGTAGTGTAGAACCGACCTTCCTTTCTTGCGTAGGAAGTCTTTTCCTTATAGAGAAGATTGTCATTAATGGGCGTTTATTACGAGATCCTTCCTATGTTAGGATTCTATTCATATTGGGATTCTATTAACTAGGGTTAATCGTAGTACACAAGCTGTTTCCATTTTGGATTACTTGGAGGTTACTCATATTATAAGGATGCCATGTGGCCCTTGAAACCCGTCTGCCTCACATCAGCACCTCTTGGACCCGTCCACTATTGGTTGATTGCTCAAGTACTGTCAGGTATAAGAGTGGACCCGTCAGGTTTATATCGGTGGACCCGTTAGGCTAATGGTCTCGGCAACCCAATTTTATCCTCTTCAATTGCTTTTGTCTAATCATGATTTACAAATGATCAATATAGTAAAAACATAACATTCCCATTTCAAACATGTCTATTTTTTCCATTTTACAGTTTGGATTTTATTTTTAAAATCTAATAATACATAGATTGTCACATCATTTAAAATCTTAAATGATGTAGTTTTTTTTTTGTGCCAATAACTCGTAGCTCAACCTATACCTACTGATGTTTACAAGAAAAACATTCAAAATTAAAAAAATATATATAACATTTTTGGGGTAAACTTATAGACATAGCTAATAGCAAGCTAATGTGTTTGTACAAGCTTCAGAGGTATTGATACCCATTTTCGCAATGCATTCTCTATAAGCCCAACTCAATTGAGTCCAACCGCATTTTGAGCCCAATTCATGTATTATATTATTTTTTATTCTTTTAAGCATGACCCAAGCTCATGTAACATATGGGGGAAATTTAGGAAGTGTGATTTGGAAGGTATAGGTCGGTTCCTTTCGAGCCTTTTGTATGAGCCCAGCCCATGCATGTTACCAAGTGGACAAGGGACAGTGGTAGCTCCTTTGGCTTATGGAAGAGGTCTTGTACCCAAAATTTCCATCTTAAAAGAGTCTTTATGCTTTGGCTAACTGTGGCCAAATTTTTCTGCTCTACCATTTTTTTGCCTAAAACATATAGATGACCCTAAGTGGCTCACCTTGTCTACTGCCACAACCAAATGTAGACTCCAAGGGCCTGCCATGTCTAGGAAACATCAGCCCATGAATTTAGGCCACCCCATTTCCCAAATTATGCTATAACCTCTTTAATTGAGACCTTGGGGTTCAAAGCCTCTTCTATTGACCAAAAACCAGTCACTTAGAGTACTCCAAACTCAATACAAAAGATCCTAATCAGATTCAAAATGAACCAATTATGTTTTACCCATAGAGCTGAAACTTGAGAGCAAAAGCCCACTCAGCCAGATAATGTTCTCACAATTCTAAAGTTTGGGAGTGAAAGTATAGGTATAGGGGAACCTTCCCTCTTTTCCTCATAACCTCTCTCAATTTACTTTTCTCGTTGACTGTGAGTGGAAGTCACGAACTTGTGTACTTTTTCTGCATTTTCTTGTATTTCAGTTATGACATTTTGATTTCTCTTTTGTTAAAGCACCATTAGCTTTTTGTTCATTATACATTTGGAATTTTAGGCTTGATTCTCCATAAATAAACACTTCTAAAGAACCCAATGGAAGATATGAGCTAATCTTGCAATTTTGGCCCTTGTTGAAAAACGTCGCTGACAAGAGGTAGAATTCTAGAAGGCATAAACTTCTCTGAGGAAGCTTCCTGATGATTCTATGGTAACCTCCACATTAATGAAGGTTGCCTGCTTGGCATCACCACATTTAATGCAGAATGACAAGCTTGAAAAGTAAAAAATGCCCTGGAAATCTCCATTCATGATGAATAGTAAGGAATGAATAGCCCAATGAGATAGGAAATTATCCAGGTGGATAAGGACAAAACACTTAAAAGAAGAAGATAAAGCAAATATAAGGAAGGGGGAGGATAGAAAAAAGGAAGGAGAATATGCTAGAGTGAGAAAAGATATTGAGAAAGGAAGAGAGAAAAAGAGAAGGTCTTGGTTCTTGAGAGTAACCCTTGTAACACAATCCATTAAATTACAAAATGAAAATTGAGTGCTATATGATTTGGAGGTGGTAGTTGTTTCTTGTTCTCATTCAAATCTCTCATTGTGGATTTATATTAGCCCATAACACAAATTAGTTGTGATCCAAACCTTGCTTAATATCGGCCATAATTTAGTTGAGCTTTTTGGTTGAACAATAACCATTTGTGCCTCTAAAACTTTAGAGTTCAACTTGAAAATGATATCAATTTATGAAGTTTATTATATAGTTATTTTCAAATTTTATTACAAAAACAAAACAATATATTTGTAGACTTTTTTTTTTTTAATCTTTGAATGAACTTGGACAAAATTTAGCTACAAAATTGGTTGTAACCTTCGACTACAACCTTATTCAATATATTTTTATTGAAAGCAAATTTTGACAAATTCACTATTGGATTACATCTTTTTCTTATATCTCTCATGCTTGCAAAATTTCTAGAAAATTAAAAATCAAAAACTATGTCATCAATAATTTGTTTAAATTGCAAGTTTTTTGTAGTTTAAAATTATGCATAAAATATAAACTTATAAATTATATAGTCTTCTCAAAAAAAAAAATTATATAGTAAATAATATCCGATTAACACAAAATTTGACATGTGTATTAAGAGCATAAAGAACATGCAATTCAAGAATTAGATTTTCAAAATATGTAGTAATTTTTATCTTATTAAGTAAGGTTTTAGTTTAAAACTACAACCAATTTTTTAACTAAATTTTGTGTTTCTCCTTTTATCTTTATCACCTAATTTTAGGTGTGTGCCACTACCATTTATGATGGAGAAAAAGAAGGACATCATTATAAAATATAATTAATTCCACATTTATTTATAAGGTGAACATAAATGAAAATCTCAAAAAAAAAATTGATGTAGTGTAATTTCATTTGCACGTCGAGGCTAGATCACGGACACCAACAAAATAAGAGAGATTTCAATTTTAGTTGATTGAAAATGAGACCTGTTAAGTGTTAATAGTAATATATATATATATATATATATATATATTTCCACTTTTATTTAAAAAGGAACAAAAATAAAAATATTTAAAAATATATATTAATGTGCAGTAATTGCACATCCAATTTGGATCATATACACCTACAAAACAAGAGAAAATCACTACAATAAAGGAAAAACACTACAAGAATATGATTGTGTAATGAGAAATCCAAACTAGAAACACATAGAGAAAAATACCACAACAAATATGGTTTTCAAAGAGAACACTGCGAATACTAACTTAAGCTTCAAAGAAGCTTAGGCCAACATCATAGTGATGCCTCCTAATGAAATTTATCTTGGCTTGTAACTTGTAAGTGTCCATGTCTCATGATCCAGATTTGGTCATGCGATTACTGTACATCAACAAATTTTAATATTCAAATTCATCCTAAAGATGTTTTCCTCATAGCTTCATTCTTAATTTCCAATAAACATTTTTTGTTTTCTATCTTTTTCATAAAATAAAAAAAAAAAAATTGTTCCATTTAGAATTTTAGGTTAAATTACTAATTTGAGCTCCTAATGATTAGACAAAGTTCAATTTAGTCTCCCAAAGTCTCAACTATAAAAATCAGGTCAACATCATTCTTAACAAAATTAGTAATAGTTGAAATTGACTTAATTTTAAAATTTGTATACTTTCCAGTTTTCACAATACCCTTTTAACATATGTTTCAAGTTGCTACATTCGGTACTTTTTTTAATCAAAATTTAAATGAAAATTGATATCTAATAATAAAATTGATTTGGTGTTGAAACTTGAAAGTGTGTGGGGGATAAGCCGATATGAAGACTGGCAGACTGCACATTGCCGAAGAACAATTAAATACTCGGGAAGATTTAGATATTTTTACGTAAAAAAAAGAAAAGAATTTTTTTGAGTAAATAGTAATATTTATTAAAATATGCACGAAAATAATAATACTAATATTTTAAATCGGATTTATAATACATTACATAATTAGAATATAACTACAAATGTTAGGCTTTTGTAGTTGTAGACTGTGGTTATAAACAGTGGACACTAAACACATATAACTAATGTGAGATAAACATTCCAATTTTTTTTAGTAAATAGTAATACTACTAATATTTATTAGAATACACACAAAAATAATAATACTAGTGTTTTAAACCGAGTTTATAATACATTATATAACAAGAATATTGATACATTTATACTTGACCTACAAAATTTGATGCATTTAATATTTAACGTGGCATTTGTTTTATAGATAAGAGTAAAATAATAATTTGAAGGGACATGCATTCGTTAATAATTTATTTAAAAAAAATTTTAATACCACTTTTATAAAAAATAAAAAAAAATTATCAAAATATTAATTTTTTTTTTTATTCCTCATAAAAAGACACTCATTAGTATTTCTCTAATTTTAACATACACTGTATCTAGCCAGCTTGCCCACTTTCGCTGGAAACATTATTATCTTTTGGCAGTTAGCACCGGCGGATAAAAAGTTGCTTCTTCGGTCTTTCCCATAGGTTAATATAGCTAAGAGGAGTTGGTAAACTGGTAAGATTGCCAGCACAGCTTCGAACATATCCTCATTCATTCTCATAGGTCCCAACACTTAAAAAAAAAAAAAAAAAAAATTCACTCACACATGCACACCATTTTTATTAAAAAAAAAAAAAAAATTGTCGCTCAAATCAGTAGAAGAATCTTCTTTCCTAGAAATTCTTTATTCTTGTTAAAGAAAGAAACGAAGCTTACATAACTTCGAGCCCTTTGTCTTTTTTTTAAAAAAAAAAAAAACATCTTATGCTCCAAGAACACTTTAAATATCGATACATTTTACCATTCATCAAGAGACACGTGGATACATTAAACTTTTTTTTTTAATTTGATAGCTGAGAAAAGATTTAAAGTTAAACAGTGTCAATCATTTAGCTACTAGAATTTTAGCTTGGATACATTAAAACTTAAAACTTAAGTTTGCCACCAAAAATTATATTAGGTTGGAGGAGAACATGTCTATAAATCCTACATTTTGATGAACTTCTATAAATCCTACATATTATTAAACATTTATCACATCACATACCATCTTACCCAAAAGACACAATAAATTTCACAATTTTTTTTTTTTAATAATTTATTGAATTAGCAAAATTTGTGGCAACATCATTTATATTTGTACCATCCCTATTATCATTTTGTTTTATGGCACACCAATTACAAACCGTGTGAAATATATTATCAAATTATTGGTGGACACGTTCTCTAAACAAAAACAGCCACATGTAATAGAAAGGAAAGCACATAGAAACACTCTCAACTCGCAAGTACACAGAACCTTCCTCAACGACTTTTTTAATTTGAAGCTTCTATTAAGGATAACTTTCAAACTTTCCAGGTAATTCCATTGGACCTCCCAACATTTATAAGTGTCCCAATCTCCGCCTATATGACTTTATATACTTTTTCTCTAATCCAATCCATCTGGCACACACAGAAAAACCATAGTGTAGACCATTGAAACCTTCATTCCTTTCCTCTGTTTTCAGTTTTACCTCTAAAAAAAAAACAAACCACACAAGTGAGCAACATCCTTAACTTACTGTAGTTTGCCCATCATTTCTAGTTTGAAAAATCCCACCATCTATCAGACATTTAAATTTCTAATTTGGGTAACATGCAAAAATTCAAACTTGGCTAGAACTGCTGCTGTCTAACAAGGTTCTATTTCTTCAAATTTCTCTTGCTTTGTTTTGGGTGGTACTAGGATTTTTATTTTTAGTTCTTGAATGTGACTTTTGCTTGTAATTGTAATCTTTTAATTTTTAGTGTTGCTGAGAGCTCCAACAAGTACTTAGTTTTGTGAACATTTACAGTTGCTTTTAGGAATCTTTGTATCTGGGTTTTCTATAGTGGTTTGTATTATTGTGTTAAATTGTTGTTTTGGAGCCAAATTTTAATTTTTGGGTTTGTACTATTGTGTTAAATTAGTTCTTTTAGAGACAAAAATTTTAATTTTTGGGTTTGTGTTTCTAGGGCTTTGTTCAGATTTTGAATTCTAGGGTGTTGTATATGATGTTGGTTCTAAGCATGAGTTCAAAGAGACAAAGGCGCCCAAATGTTAGGTTAGGGGAAATAGGTGATGTTTCTGCAGCTTTTGCATGTAGGTTTCCTCAAAAAACCGAGGGAAAATTGGGGCATAAGAGATGGAGACATGATTTTGTGAACCCTCAAGAATTTGAAAACAATTTCATATGTGGATTGACTGGATTCTCAAAGTTCACAGCTTCAGAACCTGGTATCTCTCCAAGGACTTCAGCTGATTTGCAACAGAATAGAGAGAACAAGAATCCAAACTCATCAAACATGGCTTCTAAATTTGCAATTTCAGAGGAGCTTGGTATGACCAAGTCTGGACTGGATTTCAGTAACGTAACCCGGAAGTGTAGGGTAATGAAACGACGAGGCCGGGATGCAAGAAACAACATTTCGGTTGTTGGTGGCACTTGGAGTTCTAAACTTAGTCCTGAATTCAGTAGTGAGGATGGGAGAGAGAGTGGTGGGAAAGATTTCATTGGGTTCACATCAAATTTGTGGGAGGATGATTTCCCTGATAATGGTTTTAAGGACTTGTCGGATCGAGAAATGCCAGCTACAAGCAAAGAGGCCTGTGAATACGATATGAATGAGCCCACTTATGATGCACGGCAGCTAGGCAATCTCAATGATCCTTGGAAGGAGGATGCTTGTTATGAAGACAACAACTCATTTCCTAAATCTGGCGGTGTGTGGGATGAGATGGGATCTGGAGGTAGTGATGCAAATAGTGTTAAGAGATGGTTGGAGGAGCTCGGGTTTGGTAAGTATGCTAGTGTTTTTGAAATACATGAGGTTGACGAAGAAGCATTGCCACTACTTACTCTTGAAGATCTCAAAGAGATGGGTGTATTTGCTGTTGGCCCTCGAAGGAAGTTGTTCAATGCAATTCAACAGTTGAAAGGAGAAGATGATTCTGCATGACGGTATACTCAACTGAGTATGTAGATAAACTTGCTAATGTTGCTTGTACTAGCTAGCTCTTCTGTGCAGGAAAAAGTGTCAGAGATGTATGTAACCTTTTGGACTTCTAACACATTTACTCTTTCTCGCTTTGCTACTTATGTCAATGAGATGAGATGACATATTTCATACCCTTTGCTCTTGTAGGATTTTTTTTTTAATAAACATTTTCCCCTTCATAATTCGTTAACTTTATGAATTTTGAATCAAAACATTGTGCCTACTAAACAGATGAACTGGTGACTTGTTGAGAGAGAGACTTTTATGAGTTAAAGAGTATCTGTCTGCTGGTAGTGGTAACTCTTCTGGCCTCATTGGAAGGTATATCATAGACAATAATACACTTTTTTCCCTTGATGTGAATAATGATCACTTGTATCTCCAAGTTATTAACTAAATGTAATCAACATTTCAGCGTTGTCTATTTCTTATGCTTAAAATGTCAAAATGATGAGTGGGTCTGTCTATTACTCCCATTTAGAATTCAGTAATGGCTGATACTGGGACATACATTCTAGCAATGGACAACAGATGTTTGGTTCTGTAATGTGTTACCTTAATTTATTTTCTGATACACTATATTGATGATAGCTTGAGAGGTCTTATATTCTCAAATTCTGATTAAATTTTTTAACATTTGGGCTAGACTCAACTTTTGAGGTAATCCACCATCATCTTTTACTGGTAAATTACAAGTTTGATAGGGTTGTGGTGAGCCTATAAACCCCCATAATTGCTAACTTAGAATTTCATGTATTCCAAATCTTGTTCAAGTTTAATTTCATAGATATTGGTGTTGTGTGTGTAAAATTAATACTTTACTCTGCTAGGAGCTTTCACTTGTGCACCAAAAGAACATTTATGCTTGTGTGTTTTGTATGTACAACATTATCAACATTATGGTGCTTAGAAGTTAGAAGTACTTGACCAGTAAATAATTTTATGTATATTGGTTTAAATGAGTTATTGTGACAATAACATGAATCTTATATAATGATGCTGTTTGTTGCATACGTTGATCGAAATGTTTTTTCAAGAACGACAAATTGTCTGTTGAAACATGTTAAGAGTGTGACTGAGGCTTCTTCTGAATGGTGTATGTGTCCATTTGCATGCAGACCAACAACTGCCTGTTAATGGCCTTGAAGGCATATCTGAACTATGACAAAAAAATGTTTAAAAAGTAGGTACTCATATCATTTGGTAATGGAACAGTTGCACTTCCTTCTTCCTTGTTGTGCACTGTGTTTTGCTTGGAGAGCGCAACCTCCACCTTCCTCATACATACTTGTAACTCTGTAGTTCATTCTGACTTAGCATCTGCCTCTCTGCAACTTGATCTTAGATGTTTTTGTATCCTTCTTTAGAGTTTTTACTGCTTTGATTTTGATAGTTATTGCTAGAAAAATCTCTTCTTTTTTTCTTTTTTTTTTGTTGGGAGAGGGAGGGGGTGGGGGGGGGATTTTGTGTTTTCAAATGCAGATGAACTTAGATTCTGTGTATTAATAGTTCATGTATATGGTGGGCCTTCTGTTATGATTCTTAACTGAACTGCAAAGTTTTTCTTACACAATTGATATTTGAATGCAATGCAGACATTTGTGTGCATAAGGGTGGTTATTTTTCTGAATCTCTTCCTTGGCTGGAAAGTTAGTTTTTGAAACTTGATTTTTCCAAACAATTATTTCAAGTTGGAAGCTGTTTACACATTGCATGTTGGACAATATATTGGTCTTATAAACTCTTTATCCTAACATGCCTTCAATATTGACTCTTTTTGTTCCCCCTCTCCAATTAACAGTTCTGCAAATGAAATAACACTCAGGATAACTTATCGGCTTAGGATACCCAAAAATATGAAGGATTTGGGTGGTGCAAGTGGTTTACAGGTGATGCCTTGATGCTAGTGAAGTTGCAAGTAGTTTAGAGGTGGGTTTTGCATTGATATGGATGCTTTGTGTGGAATATTCTGTTTCCATTGCTGCAGGAATGTTGAATTTCGGTAGTAATAGGACCTATCAGTTTCACCCATTGCAGATCTTTGTTGAGTAGTCTCAACTTTCAAGTACTGATTGACAGGGATCTCCCAGAGTGTAATTCGACCGTCATCGTCATGAATAATAAATTGTTCCAATTGGCTTAAGAGATCTGGTGGACAAGTTGGGTGAAATTGTCTTAGTTCTGAATGAATTTTTTACCAAGATTTCGTGATACTTGATTTTAGGCTTTGTTTGATTTAGTTTGATATATTCTAATTATTTTCTCTTTCAGTTTAATGCTTTTATAACCATTTTAAGGAGAATGAGCAGCTGAGCATATTTTCATTGTTCAAAGATTCATTATGGTTGAACTTCTTACAACTAGTCATCAACAAAATAATTACGCTTTAGTATCCTATTGAGATGGAGTCATTAATTAAGAATCTGTGCAAGTCATTTTTGTAGAAAAAATTTCGCCACAAGTCAGTTTGATTAGAAATTTGTGCTGCACGTGGTGTATGGGCAAAGAAAGATCTGTGTTACAACTTACAAGTCGTTTGGAGATTGAAAATGCATATGCTATAAACTTGGTGTTTTTCCTCTAAGTACAAAATCTCGCAACATTTTCACAACAAGCTGAGGTATCAGCTCACCATGGGTCAAAAAAGAAAAAAAAGATTATACAACTTAAAACAAAAGTGTTGTGAGATTTTGTAGTGGCCTCAGACTTTCTCGTAACTGAAGTTAAAAACATGAGCAATATGTCTGATGTCTTTTAAAATCTGTGCTTCAAATTTGGGGAGAGATCCTTGCTATAGGGCATAATAAACATTTCTAGAATTTGCTTTATCTTAGAGTTTACTCTAACTAAATTTCCATTGGAATAATCTGAACTCTGGATAAAAAGGCCGTAAATCTGCGAGAGGGTCCTATATAAAAAAATATCAGCCCATTCCAATTCAGAGCCTCAAAAATCACAAGCACTGGGCTGGGTCTCTACAAATCCAACTATGGCCTGGGCTGGCTTTACTTCATTGAACTCTTATGCAGGTGGAATGGTGACTGTACTCCATATAAAGGCCCTTATACTTGTATGAGTTGTGTCCATCAATAATTTTAACATAAACGTTGCAAATAGATTTCAAATTGTGGAAAAGTATACCACTGGTGTCATACTGTCATGCTTTTAATTTTGGGTTGCCTTTGTCCTTGCCATTCTCTCTGTCTTTTTCTGGTTGTAAGACTTGGTTTCTGTCTTGTACTTATGCATTGATGGGTGATAAGTGGCCCTTCACAAAAATAGACGGGGCATAGACAAAATGTGTCCAAAAAGGGCATGTGTCATGCTTGTGTCTCGTCTAATGCATTGTAGTACTAGATGAAAACTGGTTCACCTATCCATGTTCCGACTAAGCACATGCATTTGAAGTTGTTAGCCATTCAATAACTGAAATAACATTTCATCAAAATATAATAATTGAAATAACATAAGGCTTAACAAGCTTGCATTTGTTTAGAATGTAACCAAACTTTTCAATCCACAATTAGCAACATCTCTTTAGAAAGGAACTCATAATCTTAGGCAAAGGAAAAATAAAATGAAACTTATCATCTTATTCCAAAACATTATTTCACTATCCAATCAATTCTTCCACCAAATGAGATGATCACATACTGCTCCAGCCTTACGCAAAACTGTAATTTTCCTACCTACCATTGATGGCTGCACTCTCATCACAAAGAAAAATTGGTTTTCAAAGTTAACGAGAGAAACATGTTAATTCAATTAAAGTTTTTTATATGTTTGCCCTTAACTTTATTATTTTTCCCCGACAACTTTTTGGAAGTGGCATCTTTTCTACACATAAATAACTGAAAAAAGCACAATTCACTAACTGATGTGTTCCAATCAAATGAAAGGAGTAAGAGTCTCATGTTAAGGTTGTAAACTACTCTGATGGTTCAAAAGCAATATTAGTTTGGTTGCTTTACTATGGCACCCACCCAAAAAATGAAGACTCGTCTGGATGTGTTCCAATCAAATGAAAGGAGTAAGAATCTCATGTTAAGGTTATAAACTACTCTGATGGTTCAAAAGCAATATTAGTTTGGTTGCTTTATTATGGCACCCACCCAAAAAATGAAGACTCGTCTGGATCTGTTCCAATCAAATGAAAGGAGTAAGAATCTCACGTTAAGGTTATAAACTACTCTGATGGTTCAAAAGCAATATTAGTTTGGTTGCTTTACTATGGCACCCACCCAAAAAAATGAAGACCTGTGTGGAAAAAATGTCTATTCATTGTTATAAAAGTAAATTGGTATTTCTTGTCCACTAAAAAATGGGTATAGTAGTTTTATAAATAGACAATTATATGTTAGTGGTTTTAGCTCAAGAGTCCTCTTAGGATAGACTTTAAATTAGTTTCATAGAGCCTAGGGATTTTTTTTTTTTTTTTTTTGGGTGTGTAAACATTTGTTAATCTCTCTTTGAAATTGTAAATTCATCTCCGACAGCCCGTTGATGTAGGTTATTGTTGAACTACATAAATTTTTGGTGAAATGGGCTGTTTGGTACATCATTTTAAACACATGTTTTCAGTTTTTAAATAACATTACACGCATTTTTACACATTTTTTCACGCACACGTATTTCCAAAAAAATTGAAATCTGTTGTTTAAACAGGCGTACCAAACGTGCCTTATTTTTTTTTTCCTACTAGTTTCTTTTATAAGAAATGCTAACGAGTACTCTTAGAACACTGATTAATAATCAATTTTAAGAAAATTTTGTTAGAAAATGCTAATGAGTGCCCTTAGGGCACTGGTTAATAATCAATTTAAAAAAAGTTTTATGGGAAATGAAAAAAAAGTAACTAATATTTTGACAACTTTTTTCATTTCCTATAAAAATGGAATCAAAACTTTTCTAAAATGAATTGTTAATTAGTGCTCTAAAGACTCGTTAGCATGATCCAATTTTGTTTGTGAGCTCGCCTTTCTAAAACTAATAGGTTTCATAACTAATTAAGTGGGATTGCTTCTGAAGACTCTTTTCTTGCAACAAACCGGTATAAAAACTTCCACTCTTGTAATAATGGAAATGTATGTTGCACACTGTTTAGTGCACACATAATACAGTCACAAACCTCGAAATCGCCACTTTTTGGAAAGTGTGTGAACTGTGTATGCAAGTGCGTGACACTCCCTTGTAATAGATTGGTATACCAACCTTCACTGTGACAACACATGATCAATATGAACAGACACAATTGGGCAAAATATTCTCTTTGCATTTGTGTTTTTGTTGGATGGCTAATTTTATTCAACAAGCCAATCTCCCATTGTAATTGAACATATTGACAACCACCCTCGAACAAAGGTAAAAGTAAAAAACACCAAAGGTGGTTAATTTGAACTGGACGTCATTGGTGACATCAATATATATAGGCCAGCATAACTTTTTGACGCCATGAGTTTTGCAGTACGAAACCATTTCTATCCACTTGTTCATCTTTTCTCATAAGATGTTAATAATTATTTGCCAATTATTGCTAAATTTAATTTGACCCATTTACATTCACTTTTTTTTTTTTAATCTGTATTATTAATAACATAATTTCCTATTTGTATTTTATCATTTTACATATTAAAATATTTTCACACAAATTCTTAAAGTCTCTAAAATATCTCTATTTTTTAGTTGAATGCTTTTAAATTTAAAACACAAACTGGTTAAAAAAATAATTTACCATTTTTAAAAGAGTTCTTAAGTTTTAGGTTTTTAAATTTTTATCAAGATCTCACAAATTAAAACACTATATCTATTTCACTTTCAAATATTATTTCAATAAACCTAAAATCAAAAATCAAAAAGAGCTTTATTGTACGCGCACATGCAGAGTACGTGTGATGAGTTTAGTTTATCATAATCAAGTTTTTTCATGTGATTACAGAGGTATCTACTTTTGTTCATAGATGCTAGAATAAGAATAGGAACAAGACAAGGGCACATAGATAACTCGACTAAGATATTTTAGTTAAATTGTATTTTTTTTCTTGGGACCTATATTAGAGTAGACAGATTTAATTCTTGCTAGGGAGTGGGGGACCCATAAGTATCAAATATCGTTTTTGTATCATTATGCATGATTACAACTAATCAACGACTAATTGCAACATTAGTGCGTAGCATTGAATATTTTGGTATAGAAGTTTAATTATACATTAAGCTAAGAATTAATGGTGGAAGAAAGTGACATGACAGTGTTAGAAAGGAGTCGTTGGTTGTATTTGTATCTAATTATGTAATAATATCAGCTAGATGTGACCACGAGATCTCAGGGTTCATCTTCCATTAACATCAAAGCTTGTTTAACAAAAAGAAAAAGACGACAACATTTTGCTTGCTATCTTGTTGTCACGTGGGAATGGGGACATGAAGAGGTGTCAATGAAGTCACTAGAATCATATCACCATGGCCATATTGTTTTGTTTGTTCCTCTCTCTCTCTCTCTCTCACAAACGCAAGCATAGTAGACAAACAAGACAATGCTTGTATTGTAGCTAACTTTGGATGGTTATAGTTTTGTCAAATACCATGAAGATCACACAGCTCCATTGACATTGAGACACTTCGATGCACTTCGATGTTGAGCATTATGAGTGTGCCACGAGTTTTAGACTTTTAGGTCCCAACATGTCATCATTTGAAGAAGAAAAACTGTATATTCTATAGAAGTGGACAATGCATTGAGTAGAAATTAATCGTTCAGATTTCACAAAAGCTCTATTTTTAAAGTAGTGGGATCGATTGACATATTAGTTAATTGCTTCAATGGCGTGAGTATGCCCAATTGGTGAGATATGATGTAGTTATAAATGTTATCACTGTCATCTTTTGCACACACGTTTGCTTCCAGAAACCTCAAGTATTAGATAATAAATATTGGGTTCTTACATTGCCATCGATTTTTATGCAAGACTATTTGGATGGATAATGAGAAGTATGAATTTTTAATCTATATTTTAGCGTTTTTGAAGATACAAAAGTTATTAGTCTTAGTCACGGCAACAAAATTTATCATGTTGTCTAGGGGGTCATGGTCTTCTCACAATGTATAACGTCTTTAAAATTTGTGTCCCAAAAAAATTACAAGACCCCAAAAACTCAATTGACCATTTAGGCTCCCAGAAATTTTATATATATATATATATATATATATATACACACACACTCTCTAGTATTAAAATATTAAGGGTTTATATGTGTGTATATGTGTGTGAGTTTATCTTGATAGTGCTTTGAAGTAGTTGGATCACATTAAGAGTGTCTCCTTCATAAATTACTTTCTTGATATCCAACTCTACTTCATTCTCCACAGCAATATGAGTAGCCTTGGCTTCACGTTGTGGAGCCTACATGTTAGTAAGAGAGGTGTCTTATACACCTATCTCATATAAAAATTTTCTAGAGAAAAGGATAAATCAAATGAAATTTAAAGTAAATTTTTTATTAAACTTTACTTTATAAAAATAAATATAGACATCACATACCCTGTATGTGACCACATTTTCCATCCATTAATATGCTAAAGAAATGATAATAGAGACACCAATTTGGTCATTTCTCAAAAAATTTAGGAGTTCCTATTCTAAATTAAAACAAAAGAGGAACATTTTGATATTGACACAATATCTAGATGCTTTTTATAATTATTTCAATATTTAAATAACAATATAATTTTTTTATTTAAAATTTAATAGGTGGAGGTGGGAGGATTTGAATCTTGGATAGTAATTGTCAAGCAAAGTGATAGAGAGATGGTCGAGCTTGTAATCACTGTGGTGTGGACAATTTGGACAACTAGAAATAATTAGAGGAATATAGAGTTGCAAACATACTAAGTGTAATACAATCAAAGGTGAAGAAGTGTAACAGGAAACCCCCTCCAAATTCAATTTTTAAAAGTGAATGTGGATGGAGGTGGTGGAATGATGTACCCAATAGTTAGAGGAATATAGAGTTGCAAACATACCAAGCGCAATACAATCAAAGGTGAAGAAGTGTAACAAGAAACCCCCTCCAAATTCAATTTTTAAAAGTGAATGTGGATGGAGCTGTTTTTGCTGCTAAAAAAGAGGTCGGCTTGAGTTTTATTATTCGAGATGCATGCTCAGGGTTTTGTGAATGCTACATTGAGTAAGAAGATTAAAGCTCCATTGGGTGCCATTGAGATTGAGACGATGGCCTTTGAAGCTGGACTTCAATTTGCCAAAGAGATGAGGATCCAGTTTGTTATTGAGGGAGATTCATTAACTATTTTCAATGCACTGGTCGAACAAGCTCTTGCTCCTATTTCGGTTGCTCCTATCATATATGGTATATTGTCCTCCATGCATGAGTTTTGAAGAGTTGTGGTCTCCTATGTCCGCGGGTAAGGCAATAGGCCTATCCATTTGTTAGCAAAATATGCTTTAGGCATTGATGATTTATCTGTGTGAATTGAGAAGACTTCTTATTTTATTGAACAAACTTTTATCCATAATGTAATTTCCATTTCTCAAGTTCAATAAAATTTACACTCTTCTTGTAAAAAAAATCAAAAATCAAAGGCTGTTAATTGTATTACAATACTCTTGTCAAATAACATCATTAGAGCACTAGCATTGGGGGGTTTAAACACCCCCTAGTTGCTATTTTACAACCCAAAAAAACAAAAACTCACTTCATCCGAGTTTGTATACTTAGAAAAATTTGCAACCCATGAATAGTAAGGTTGCATGTATGCAATCTTACTATGCGACCTTACTATTCATAGGTTGTAAAGAAAAAAATAATATTTAATCTTGTGATTGTGTGTGAAAAGAAAAAGACAGTGGAAGAAAATAGAGAGATAAGTATACTTTTTATCATTTTATTAGGTAATTTATATTATTTTATTGGGCTGTATGTAAAAATAAAAACTTAAATGTATGGTGAGTTATAAAATGAGTTTGTAAAATAGATAAAATAGTATTTGAAAATACAAAATAAGTTTTTTTTTGCATCTTCAGATGCTAATGCTCTATGTTTTAGATGATTATTTGACGTAGTAATTATGTTTTCATATCACCTGCCATCGGGATGAATTACCAATAAGAAACAATTGCTAGGAATTTTTTTTTTTTTTTAACTTTTTTATACAAATAATATCCACAAGAAATAATCTTAGTCAATTGGAATACTATAGATTTTTTTAAAAATAAGTGCAGAAATTGTCCAATAGCGCATGAGAAAACAAGATAAGTCGGGTCTAAAACTATTAAATTCCAAAAGTGCCCGATCGGACGCGTGGAGCCGGCACATCCCGACACAAAATAATACAAATGAAATGGGGTCCAAAGCATATCAAATTCCACGCCAAAACCACGGACGGACCAGAAACATTCAATTTTATTTTATAATAATAATATTAATAAGTTTTAGATATTGACGGCAATTATATTAATAATATATATATATATATATATATAATATAGAACTTTGCCCCGTGATGCAAACTAGGCACCTTTCGCACATGTTCTTACTTCCGCCAATATGCTTTAAGAAACATGATCAATTATTGTACAAAATACTACAAATTGTTTCACTTCGATTTTTGTTTAATATATGTATATTTCCTTTCTCAAACTAGTTTTCAAAAGTTTAAAGCAATTTTCTTCAAATGGGTTGGACTTTTTAGTCTCCATTTGGACTTGAGGGAGACCCACTTCAAGGACATTTGACAAATTTGCTTAATCAGAATAACAGAGTTTGATGGAAAGGGTGAAAAGAGAGGAGGGAAAGGATTACATTTTAAACCCTCTAGTTTATATAAATTACAGGGTCTCAAATTAAATTGAAAGGTGTCAATGTTTGACCCGACTCGTGAACATGACATGGATTTTGTGGGTTAGGGTTAGGTCTTAGCGAGTTTGAGTCATAAACGGGTCGATCCGAAAGTGACACATTAAGAAATGTGTCATTAGCAGGTCAACCTGTATGACTCGCAATAGACACATTTAACACGCCAATTTATTTGTATCAACCCAAAATGACCCATTAACACAATCCGTTTAACTTGTATAACGAATAAATATTCATTTTATTTTATATTTATCAATTATCTTTTATATCCAACCTATATTTTAAACTTAAAAAGAAAAGTAAGTAATTACAAAAACTTATAAGTTATATAATTGTAAATTGAACTTTATAAACCCTAGATCTTTAAACCCTACAAACCTTAAATCTCTCAAATTTCTTATAAATATCTAATTTTATTTGAAATCTCCCTAAATCATATAGTTTAATTTAAATGGATCCCTAATTATAAGATTTAAAATGTAAATATAAAAAAAAAGTGACATAGGATTTTTTTTTCTTACACGGTAATCTTTGTATAGACCCCATTGCTATCTAACTTTTAAATTTGATTACACTATTTCCAGTCTAAAGTCAAATTTTTGTAAGGTTCCGTAGGTAGTCATCCTCAACTAATCATTCGCTATTAAAGCAAAAATCTCTACTTGAATCAACTAGTTTAAAAGCGTATATTTTATAGTTTAATTGGAACTTTTTAATATTCTTTAATGGACACGTCTAGGATCCATCTCTCTCTCTCTCTCAAAAACCTTGATTGAACTAAATTATTTCAAGTGGATTTAACTAGATTTTAATACATAGTAAAACATAGAAATAAAAAAAATATTTAAATTTGATAATTTTATTATTGTATGTGATAATATACCTATATACAATAAACAATTATAATGCTAACAAGAATATTAACATCTAGTTATATTGAAGAACTTTCGTATTGTTTATCAAAAAAAAGGACAAAGTTTGGTATCAAACTTGGTTATATTCTAAGATTACAACTCCACTCAATATTTTTTTATTAGATGTGTATTTTAACGAATTCACAATTAAATTACATTTTTTTCTTATATCCTCTATGCTTGAAATTTTTTTCAGAAAATCAAAGATCAATAGTTATATCATTAATCAAAATTTTAAATTTCAAATTGTTGTAGTTTAAAATTATGTATAAAAAAAAAGTTTATAGATCGAACATAAAATTATATTTGATTGACATAAACTTTGGCATGTGAGTCAAGAATATAAAGAACATATAATTCAACAGTTAGATAATAAAAATATGTAATTATGTCTTTTTAGTGGAAGTTGTAGCCTTAGACTACAACCAAGTTTGTAACAAAACTTTGTTCTCCATAAAATACTTTCATATATATATATATATGTATAATATGAAAATTTTGTAACAAATTGTTTTATACTTTTGATTATAAAAATATATATTTTCAAAATATTTGTGTTTTCATACAATAAACGTGAATTTATTTAAAAAATATCTATGTGAGTGTGACATAAGTATCACATGTTTACTATGCTTCATTTTAAAAAAAAAATTCTTTTCACACTCATAACTCATTACAAGAGTACACACCTAAGGGTTTTTTTTTTTAAGAAAAATTCATTTTAACTTGGAAACCTTTTATATTGAACTTCGTTGAAAAACTATTCATTATTCAAAAGATTACATCTTAATTTTTATAAGGTAAACTTGGGGCATAATAACATAATAATTAAGTTTTTTTTTTAAGATATATATCTCTTTATCTTTGTAACTTGGGGGGAAAAAAAAAAGAGAAACTAGGTAAAGAATGGGGTGGGGGCCAGAAAGCACTTGATTAGTAAACGGGAGAAAATGGGTGGGGTCAAAAACTGGAAGAGATGTCTACACTCCAACCGACTGGGCCGCGGGAGCTGAGCCCAAAGTTGGTGGTTTAGGAAAGTGACACCCATTAGCGAGAGAGAGAGAGAGAGAGAGAGAGAGAGAGAGGATACAACAAAGGTTTTTGAAGACTCATCAAAGACCATATCTTTTCCAATCTTACAGATTGTGAAAGCTGCATAAGTTGTGGATAGCCCACGTAACAGTACAGGACCCCCAATATCAAATATTCACTCTCTCTTTTTTTTCTTTTTTCTTTTTCTTTTTTTTGGCTTCAAACCCCAAACCAGGGATAGCCATACTAGGCCTACTTCTAGTACTTATTACATAGATGTTTTGAAAATTTGGAGAGAGAGAGAGAGAGAGAGATGTGGACAAAGACAAATACCAGAAGACCTAATTCCAAGCCCCCCCCACCACCGTCCCATGTGCATGTGATGTTGTGATCATGTTTCCATCAATTACCTGTTCACTCAAGCAATCAGAATCACTTGCAAATTGCAATGTTGTTCATTTTTATTATGAGTGGCTGGCTTACAATTTGATACTATCAAATCCTGTCCCATTGTCACTATATAAATTTCTTTAAAAATTAAAAAAAAAAAATACATTTACATTTTAAGTTTTGGATTAAGATATAGAACATAATATGTTGGTGGAATTTTAAGTTATTTTATGTTGAGTTAAGGATAATAATTTTTGAGATGTAATTTTACTCAAAATTGAAAATTGGAAATTTGCAATATTCTTTTTCTTTATATGGGGTTAACATTGAGAAGCCACTATCATTACTATCTATATACCAACCAATGAAATCATCACCATTACTATTAATCTATCATCATTGATCTATGAAGCGCAAACACGAATATTAATTAATTATTTAATATATTTTTAAATATTATTAAGAATCTATTTTTTCATATAATTTTAAATATACCAATTTAAGAGTAATAAAGGATAATAAAGTGAATTCATGACTAATATATGACATTTAGAAATTAGAATACTAACCAAAGAATAAGATCTAAAAGAGTGAATAAAAGATAACTAGATAAGTGTTTAAGATTAAAACTAAAAAGAAATAAAAGATAAGTGTCGCTCTTGTGTCCTGTAATTTAAAAAAAAAAAAAAAAATAGCATACAACTAGGACATGGGTGCAAAAGTGTTCTAAGCATATTCCGTGTTAGACACTGGTACGACACAAATACGGCACTCCAAATGAAGTGTTTGTGCTTTCTAGTCGATGATCAATAAGTTGGTCATACCAATGTCACCACCACCATCATATAGCTCCCATCGTGAACATCATAATATTTTACCACTACTGTAACTAAGTATTTGCCACCATCTTTGCTTCAACTGTCAATACACTTTCGATTTCTTAACTTTTAGATACATTCATCCAATTAAGTAAATTTTAAATTAGTAAGATTAAAGTCCACGTCAACTTGTTCCTCAAAAAAAAAAAAAAGTCCACATCAATTTAAATTTTATACATATGAAATTCTTAAAGAAAATTTTAAATTCTTCGTCCAAAGTTACATAAATATGTAAATTAAAATTTGTGAGTTTACAATTCAAGAAGTTTTGTATAATTGATTGATGGGAAAGAATTTTAATAAACAATATGAATGATTTCGAGTATAAAGTATAGACTAATATACACACAAACATATACAATGATGGGTTCATCCCCTACCTTATGATAAACCCAGTGGTGTCTTTGAACCTTTTACCTTTATAGTAATGAATGTAACCTCACTTCTATCTTACAATTTTTAACTTTGTTAGAATATCTTATAATTTACTTACGTAGACTTAGGGTATGTTTGGATACTGTTTATTTTGTTAAAACTGAAAAATTATTGTTAAATGTACTGTAGATAATAATACAGTGGGACCTATAAATAGTGCCAAAAAGTACAGTAGGGCCCATAAATAGTAGCAAAAATATGTTGAATAGTAAAATAATTTTAATTTTTCATTTCAATTCAAACGCACACTATAGATATCGCTTATTACTGAAAACTAAAAACACTGTAATAAAATATTTTTTAAATGTGTGAATAGTGCCGTGGGACCTAATTTTAAAGAAAAAAGTTGCTGAATGAAGGTACTTGTGGGTCCCGTGCACTGGAAAACACTTTTGTTGGGAAACGTGCAAAATGAACTTCCCAAACGAAAGCTTATACAATATTGGGTTATTCATTTTTCTACCTTTATGGTAAATCTAGTGGTTTTTTTTTTTTTTTTTTTTAATCTTTATAGTAATGAATTTAACCTCACTTCAATCTTACAATTTTTATATTTCTTATAAGAACATCGTATAGCCCCACCACACAAAGTTCCATTGTTGAAACGTACCCACTAATAGACAAACTTGTCCAAGCCAAATAGCCAATATATGGGCCAAAAGATGTGAATGAAAGAGCCATATTAGTCACACCAATTGTAGGACAGCAAAAACAGTGTGCTTGATCCGTATACATATGTTGACAAATGCATACAAATCAGTGAGTGGATGGCAAAAGATCAAGCAAGAATCTCGCCGGTTAGTGCATCGATGGGCGGCTGATTTGCCCCCGTACATGGGTCCGAATTCCATATATTGTCTCTCTTCAGAAAATCACACCATAATTATATATGCATACCCATCATCTCAAATTTCTCAACGCAATGAGTGAGAGTGAAGAAAAAAAAAACGAAAAGATATAGATAACATACGTATCTAATAGCCTTTGTTATGGAGTTTGTGGTGACTACTCCATTTATATACGTATGGGGGATGTGGCTTAGGGGAGTTTTATTTCTTATATTTTTGACAAAGAAAGGCCGACAACAATTTGTGTTTAATGACATGTATTTTTTGAAAAGCTTCAATCATTTGATCCTTTGTCGTTCATTTTGTACATCTTTTTTGCTCACAAGCCTCATTTGTATGACTATTACTATGACTTTAATTTTACCTTTAGATTGTCATTTGAAGGTGACAATAGGTCAATTTCTTGCCTGTCCAAGGCAAAGTAGACCTAGTATATGAAATAACTCATAACATAACATAAATTATTAGTAAATTACAAGATATCCATTTCATCCATCACATTTTTCATGCAATGAAAAGAGATATCATTTAAACTAGAGCTTATTGACTCTAAGAAAAGGGAATAAGAAATTGATCTTTGCTTTATGATGTAAAATACCCAATAGATTGGAACAGTTTTTCTTTCTTCTCATTATTTGGAGGGAGAGGATAGCACGATGCCAAGATGGCTAGTCTCATGAACAAGCCTAGAGACCTAGTGTGAGCCTAACCTCGTTGGACCATCCCAAAGACTATGGCCAAAAACTTAAACTATGGTTGTGCATAAACCGAGTTGCTTATGAATAGCTCAAACTCAACTAAGGAAAATATTTTTTTAATGTTCATTTAGCAAACAAAAAAAGCTCATGTCCAACTTTAGGCTTGATTACTAAACAAGTTAAGCTTAAACATAATAAAATTATTCATTATTAAGCTTGTGAGTATGAGGCTTAATTTAAGTATATATAATATATGTGTACATCTATAAAAAATTTATTTATATAAACTTGGGATTAGATCATTCAAGTTTGTAAATAAGTTAATTAAAATATCAAATTATTATTTGTAATTTATTGATAATATAAATAGTCATTTTCTAGAAAAGATTATATATAGTTTTTAACAATATAAGGTTGGTGAATCTAATTTGTACAAGTTCATAAACTAATATTAGTCTATCTAATTAACTCAAATAATACAACTTCAACTACAAGTTAGTTGTTAATTATTTGCATAAATTTGTGAACAGGTAAAACTTTTAGCCATGATCAGTACTATACATGAAAAAAAAAGAAATCAAGAAACTCATGAACAAGTCAATCTTGTTCGATAGAACAATCTTAAACTTTTGATACCCAACTTAGCTCGACTCTTTTATAGCCTTAACTACAACCCTTGACTTCGTTTTTGGCTCAAATTTTTTTTTCCCAGTACAAACATCTTCACTTGTTCCAAATTGTTACAATTATATATGTTGTAGTAGTTAGACATGCTGGAATCAATGGCCTTGAGCCTAAAAACTGAACTAGACGTGGGGGTAGGAGAAAGAATATAAACGTTGTAAGCTTCTTCTTAAAAAAAAAAAAAAAAAAAAAAAGAGGTTTGTAAGCTAGTTAGCCTAATATTCTAGTTCTACAATTATCAAGAAGTGTTGTAACGTTTATGTTTGGCTAAAATGCAAAATACATTCTTTAAGTTTCTTAAAAAACTCATTTCAGTCCTTTAACCTTTGCTTTCGTTCATTTTAATCCTCTAAATTTAATATTTATTCAATTAAGGCATTTTCGTTAACTTTTGTTAAAATTGTTTGAAAAAAAAAAATCTGGAAAATACTTTTCAATCATTAATTAAAATTTTTAATATTGAAAAATTAACCACAACATATAACAAAATTTGATGGAAAAGTTTTAATTGAATAAACTTGAAAAATTAGAGGACCGAAATGAACCAAAGCAAAATCAATTGAATAAACTTGAAAATTAGAGGACTGAAATGAACAAAAAGCAAAGTTAATTGAATAAACTTGAAAATTAAAGAATCGAAATGAGCAAAAACAAAGTTAGAGGACCGAAAAGAATTTTTGTGAAACATAGAGGTGGGTTTTGCATTTTAGCCTTTATGTTTTATATCATGCTTCATAACGAAGGTAGTTCACCAAAACTAAGCCCACCCTCTGCGGAGTTGAGGAATTGCTAATACCATGAGATGGTGGATCATCATCATATATATATATATCCTGTGTAGCTCTTAACTAATAAGGTTCCTAAATGATTGGCAACTAAATTAGGTAAGGCAATCGTTTAATTGAAATTGCAACCACAATTGTATGTGGCCTCACTGTTGCCACCTGGTTAGACAAATTGAGCGTTATTGTTTTTGCCAAAACATTGAAAGAACGTTACCTATATAGTGAGTCACACCCCAGGGCATTAAAGTCTGATTGTGGACTAATCAATTGCATTTAGGATGAACCCAGCTTCGATTGTCCAAACTTTTTATTTTTAGATTGTCCCACAGCTAAATGCATTATGCATCCTTGCATTACTGTGATGTAATAGGACTCAGAAAGAATGTGAGGCTTGGATTAGAGTTTGGAGGAGCAGTACCAAGTCATTGCCTTGTTGGCTTTGTACTAAACATGTCTGTTTGCATTTAATTATCTTGCCGTAAATTTCTAGTTTGGTGCCTTTTTAGCATCTTCTTATATAAGTTATATTAAATAAAATCTATATCAAGTAACCTCAATCTTATGGTTTCTTTTTTAGCCTATTCTAAGGTTTTAAAATTGTTTGTTTAAAGCCTTCAAAAAAAAAAAAAAGTTTCTTTCTTCCAAAGTTATTATTACAATTAATTTATAAGTTGAAGCAAAATTGTATTAGAATTTTTGTTGTGAGGAAGTGACATTATCGAATTTATTCTATTCTAGTCTTTTCGATACTTTGCTTTTCTTTTGATTTTCCTTCTTCAATCAAGCTTTGGAGTTCACACTCCATCAAACAATTTGTATTGAAATTGAGATATTGTTGCAAGTTCTTCCCTTCAAATCAGATATAATAGTATCTAAAAGAGGTTTACAATAAATTCTTTCAAAATTAACAATTTGTGTCTCTATTAGAGATTTAGAATTATTTCAAAAATGTCAGCGATTAAGTAAATAGTTCAACGAACGAATGAATGAATCTAATACAATCAAGTAAATAGTTCAACGAATAAATGGATCTAATCGAATTGAAAAAAATGAAAATATTTATACATGTTAAACCTTTTGTCGCCACTTTGTGGAAAATCGTCAATAATGAATATGTCATATACAACATGCATTTTGTCAAATGAAAATATAAGAATTGGGTCTTAAAAATAGAAGAAAAAGCAAAATCCAGCCTGGACCCAAGATTGTCCCTAAACTCAACATGAAGCAATGAGCAGCCTAATTGAGAGAGAGAGTAATGGAAGTAAAATAAATAGTAGTATATGGGAATAGTGGTGGAAGTAAGCTGCACGGAAAGATTACAGTATCTGATCAGATGCATGCATGGCAGGTACGGTAAACAAACAACCAAAACACCTCTTCATACTAAAAACTTCTACTTCATGTGTGTTTATCAAAACAAAAACAAAAATCATAGTGACAACTCACGAATAATACTAAGCGACGTGGCGTTCAGTGGACCAGTTGTGACTGACACCAGGATAGCACAGAGCCCTTATTATTTACTATTTAGTGTGGCCGACAAGGCGACAACCCCATTTTGTGGACTACATCTCCCCTCGATTCTCCTCCGTCCACGTGTCCACCACAGACGGCCAGATTTCTTTTTCGGTCGTACATTCCTCCCCAGTCCAACCCCGTGCCTCGTCAACCCCTTACTCCTCTCTACAAACCCACCAAAATTCCCAAATCACACCTCCACTTACATTAACACTAATTTATTTTTTTTTAATAATACATGAGAAATCGGTATTTTAACCTTTTGGACAGAGTTGCTACTATTTGAGTTGCTAGTATTTTTCACTTCGCGTAGAATGAAACATTTCAAAGGACATGGGTTAGCTTCAGCGCATTAGAACTGAAACAATATAAATTTGTGATAAAAATTAAAACATGCATCCTATTTCAAAAGCTCCATTAATTGATAATATAATGAATTGAATTTGAAATTTTAGATTCTCGTCAAATTCCAAACCAATGAATTCCCTAACTTCTATGCCATTATGTTATTTTTATGCAGTAAAAGTTTATAGATGCAACTTTTTTTACTACAATTTTTTCCATAAGCCTAACACGTTTGACTGTATTTGATGAAAATAAATTATGCGTTTATGTGAAAATAATGGTCTACTAATCACAGTTATATATATTATTAAGTTGTGATAAAAATTATGACAAATAATTTAGTCATAGAAGAATTGCTTTCACGCCAACACAGCAATTGGTCTAGTGGCCAAGCCTTAGGTTAACAAGCCTTTAATCTTGGGTACAAGCTCCCCTAATTTCAAACTAACGAGCGCATTGAGATTTATTTTATCCCGTTGGCAAGTGGTCTAATGGTTAGGCCTTGGGCGAACAAGACTTCAACTTTGGATTTGAGTTTCCTTGATATCCACTAATGAACTCATTGGACCTATCACTCTCCGAATTGCCTTAAGCACACATACGATTGCCACCCGTCGTCTGGTTTTTATTTGTATTTACCCAAAAAACAAAAATTGACACACCTAGACTATCAGTAGACCCAATTCAGTAATTTTGCAAAACAATATGGGCCATTGTCATTTTCTCGGTACTACACGGCTCTTTCAGTAATTTCAAAATACGAAAAAAAGAAGACGAAAATAGAAGAAGAGTAGGAAAGATATGTAGGGATATTTGTCAGTGTGTTTAGAAACTCTCTCTACCTAGTCTTCTCTTTCTCTCTCTCTCTCTCTCGCACACACTCTCACAACACTTTCCCACACTCATATAATGATATAACACTTGAGAGGACTCTCCCTGTCACGATCAGCAAGTGGGAAAACATATTCCCGGAAAATCTCTCCAAAGATTTAAACACAAGCTTTCTACTTCCCTATAACCTCCTCCATAATTTGCAATTCCCACGCACATAGACCCAAAAAAAAAAGTTGAGATTCTTCGGTGAGAATTGAAATGCAAGACATCCAGGCGATGGGAGGTGGGCGATTATTCGGCGGAGGAGACCGGAGGGTTCGTCCAAATCACAACCACCATCACCACCACACCCAGACCCAGAACCACCAAGCTCTCAAGTGCCCACGCTGCGACTCGCTCAACACCAAGTTCTGCTATTACAACAACTACAACCTGTCTCAGCCTCGCCACTTCTGCAAGAGCTGCCGCCGCTACTGGACCAAAGGCGGCGTCCTCCGCAACGTCCCCGTCGGCGGTGGCTGCCGCAAGGCCAAGCGGTCCAAACCAAAACCCAATTCGTCTGATGCGTCAACTCCTCAGACTCAGCGGCGAGAGCCCAAGTCCAACTCTCATTCCAGCAGCGAGAGCTCAAGCCTCACCGCCACAACGAACACCGCCACCGAAGCTGTCTCGGCTGTCACAGACCCTTCTCTAAAATCAGCTCCGAACCTGTTGAACGTCCAAGACTCGAAGCTCTTCGTTTCGAGTTCTAGCTATGAACAAGGTTTGCTGGAACAAGGCTCGGACTGTGGGATATTCTCGGAGATTGGAAGCTTCACGAGCCTTATTACAGCGCCGTCGAATGAAACATTAGCGTTTGGGTTCAATACTATGTCGGATATCACGACGACGCCGTTTAGGTTGAATCATCATCAGAGTCAGAGTGAAAATCAAGAGTGGCAGAATCATCATCATCATCAGCAGCAGCAGAAAGGGATGGGTTTGGTTGGCGATGAATTGAAGATGCAGGAGGAGATCGCGGGTGGGCTGCTTGATCAGACGGTCCACGTTGATTTATCATCGTTACAGAACAGATCAAGTGGAGGAGGTTTTGGATCGTTTGATTGGCAAGCAAGTACTGGTGATCAAGTTTTGTTTGATCTTCCTAACACCGTTGATCAAGCATACTGGAGTCACAGTCAGTGGACTGATCAGGACCACCCTACTCTCTATCTCCCGTAAATCTCTCTCTCTCTCTCTCTCTCTCTCTCTCAGTCTCACTTTTTAACCATTGAAATGAGAAAAAAAAAAAAACAAAACCAAAAAACTCTCGAACATATCAAACAATATCAAAGAGGCAAACAAAAAAAAAAAAAGAGGAAAAGAATTTGAGAGAGTTATATGAAGTTTTTATGCATATGACTATTTTTCTATGTAAATTGTTCATATCTTCCTTCTTTTTTCTTTTTTTTTTTGGGTTTATTTTGATGATTTTGGAATATGTTTGGGTTTGATCAAGACGTGCATGTGGAAGTGGAACTAACTTTTGAGTTAGTTTTTTTTTTTTTTTCTTATTTCTAATTTTTATTTATTTTTGGGGGGTTTTTGTTTCCTAATGTATCTGAATTAAATTAATCAAATATATAGAGGAAATATATATAGTGTGTTTTTTTGTTTTGTTTGTTTGATATGCTTAATTACTGTTTGTGTTTGTTTGCCAAACATCAGCTTGTCTATTAATCTATTTAATTAGTGGCTTAAAACACGAGTCAAACACTGGCTTTGGAATGTGCCACGTCGTTATTAAATTGTTAATGTTTGTTGATTACGATAATTAAGGGATGGTGTAAACTTTGATACTCGGAAAGTGTACGGTTATAGACAGAGAAAGAAAGAGAGAAAGAGAGAGAGAGTACGACGAAGAAGAAGAAGAAGAAGAAGAAGTCGATTGGGCTGTGGGGAAAAGAGAAGGGGACCCACAATGTTAGTGACCAGTCCCCATGCGCGATTATGACTCCACGTGGCGATGGCGATGTTGATATGTGGGTTGGGGGGTGGTGGCATGGTTCTTAATGGGTGGGGGGGCCACGTGGGCTTACGCGATAGGGTGACTACTTAGTGAGGTCGGTTTGTCGTGGCTCATAGACACAACGCAACACACACACACACACACACACACACACCTACACATATACTTAACATTGACACATTTCACATTCACAATCACACACACTCGATGACAAATTAAGCTCCAATTGAGTGCTGAACAGGGCAGAGATATTATTATACAATTTGTACATATTTGTACTGTGAAGTCTGATCGTGGGGGATGATTCATGATGATGTGGAGCCCCTGATTATGGGGATTGGGTCCCACGTTAGTGTTGTTACCGGTGAGATACAGGTGTGTATGTGGACCCCCATTTGGGGCATGTGCTGCAAAAGTGGTCACCCCTTAAAATTTAAGATCCCCCCATCTCTGCTTCTTGGGACCTTTGTCCAGCCGGAGTCTTTTAATTTTTGCAGAGTTCCCATAATAGAGTTTGCTGTGTGTGTTCAGAAATTTATGTATGTTAATCGGTGCCCATATTCCTGTGCAATAATATGGGAAACTCGAAACTGTAATAAATGTGGAAGCTTGGACTTTTGGGGCACAAAAAACACTCTCTATTCTTTGGTACTGTGGGAAGGTAAGATGTCTTGTTTTTTTTTAGTCCACGGTGTGGGGTGTGGTGTGGTGCGGCAATTATGTCGGGCAGCAGTGTTTGAATTTTTTTTGAACCCGTAGTACGTCTAAGCCACACAAGTTGCTGTAGCTTCAATTTGAAGCTAGGTATTACTTGTTACTGAAGTGAATGTGAAAGTCATTTCTTTTGGTACAAATATTTGTACATGGAAAATTGTTGTCGGTTGTTCACTAAAAGGAGATTTGATTCCCAAAAAAAAAAAAAAAAAAATCTGATGTGAATGTACAGCGTGCGACTACAGGACCCGTTTAAACAGTCACAGCACATGTGTGTTAGTTTTGCCTTAACGCAAGTGGACCTTCCTGGATAAAGTTAAAAATTCATTATTATAACGGCAATATTTATTATACACTTCATTTTTTGCACGACTAAAGTATGTGGAAGAGATATTTTTCTATTATAGTATCCATAATGCTACAAATACACTCAAATCTACATTATACTTATTTATCAAATCTTAATTTAATTTAATTTTTTTTTAAGTACATGTGATAAACCCATTAAAAAAATGTTGAAATTCAATCAAAAGTTAACACATAAGTAAGGTGTGAATTTGGGTGTGAGAATGAGTATCTCTTAGGCTCAAATGAGTCAATGAACTTGAACTTGTGACTTGTCCATCTCCACAAACTCGATCATGGCTCAGTGGCTAAGTTTGCACCGTCAAAGGACCGCTTGAATTAGGTCTTTAATTACCATCCCTAGGGATTTAGCTCTTTTTATAAAGGGCAAAAGAAGAGAAAGAAGAAGGGTTCAACCGTTCAAGTAAACATGCTCTGTTTTGTCATGCTAATTTCAGAGAAAGCAATAGAGCAAACTTCCTCGTCTTCCCAGGTGAAGCCAATCCATACTTCCTAGTCTTAATATATAGAATGAATGAGTGCCTGAGCGAGACCCCACCGCACAGGCACAGCGCTAGAAAGGCCTACAAAGGTAAGAGGAAACCCACACAGGAGTACCTAACAAGCGGTGGTACCATTGGTACGTAATGGTATGGTCCTATATATTCAGTTCATGAGTGCAAGCCTTGCCTTAAGATGGTAACATTTGTTCATTCCCATTGTGTATCTGATCAGTATCTGACCCCATTACCATGTGAAATTAGGCCCATAACCAGGGGCGTAGCCAGGAATAATTACTTGGGGGGGCCGGGTTGTAGTAGAGATAAACTAAAATATAATTCAACCAATTTTCATGTGATTCAAACCACAAAAATTGAAAACTACGACGATAATTTTTTGGTCCTTTGTATGGATACTCTATGTTTCTAGGTTGATATGGACCTGTTATGAAATAAGCAGGTCGAATTTCATCTTGTTCGTTGATAGGGAATTCATATATTTTTTTACGTGATCCTGGATCATGGTCTATCCCTTTAGATTGAATTCTTGAACAATTGGAGGGACGCTCAACAGACATTGAAGTATCAACATTTGTTTCTACATATTACCTAAGTTTTGAATGACATACAACTTTTTCTTAAAAAATGCATTAATTGTTTGTTATTTGCTCATTATTTGGCACCTAATTTCAATCCCCCCCAAAAAAAAAAAATCAATTCAAAAACTAATAAACTAACTTGGAAGAGAGATATAATAAATTCTCATATAAAATTCATTCTTACACAGTCTCATGGCCCTCACCCCACCTAGACCCACTCAAGAGACAAACAACACAAAAGCCAAAAAGGCTGAGTCATAGAGTCAATGGGTCAAGAATAAAGAATCTAATAACAATAAACACAAATAAATAAAGTCAAATAAATATAAATTGCTTTACTGGCAAAAGATATCACATACACATACTTGATATATCTATTATGCTATTTAGTATTTAGTTCAGTTCTAGAGAAAAAGAGAGAGAACTGAGATGAGAATAACTGAATGAGATACCTTGAGGAATTGAGGTGAGGGCTTTAGGACTTGAGGTTGAGCGATGAAGGCTAGGTGAGGTCAGCAACTAGTGGAGCTATAGCGTCACGGCGAGCCGGAGAGGCGTGACCACATGACGTGAGGACTGGGAATTCAGGCAACACGAATTAAGGCCGTCAAGTAAAGCATAGAGGCGTGACCGCATGAAGACTAGGAATTTAGGCAGATGCCTGAGGTGATTTTTGTTTGATTAGGATTAGGGATTTCAAATTTGGGGTTGGGCTGGGCTAGAAGTGTCTTTAGTTTAGAGGAGATGAATTTTGTATGATTAGGGATTTTGGGCTGGCCGGCTGGGCTGAATGTGAACAAATATTTTTGTTTTATTTAAAGTTGTATTGGACTGGTTGTTGAAAATAATTTGGGGGGGTCAGATTTAATTCTTGGAGGGGCCATGTCTTTTTTTTATATACTCTAAGGGAAAATTTAAAAATTTTGGGGGGGCCAAGGAGCTAAGTAGCTCCGCCCCTGCCCGTAACAACACAGCAATAACAATAACTACAACACAGCAATAACAATAACTATTTACTATTTAGGAGAGTTTTTTTTTTTGTTTTTTATTTATTTTTTAAGAGTAAACCGTAATACTTATTAGAACACACACACAAAAATAATAATAGTGTTTTAAACTGGGTTTATTGTACATTACTTTTACACGAGTCCATCATTATCACCAATCTTATTATATACTAATCTTAATATAATATAGTTGACAAAAATTGTTTGTCATTATACTTATTATAAAGAATTAAGTTATTTAAACTTATTAGTAGTGAAATATATAATAATGTTATAGATACAACCAATTTGGTGGTAAATTGTGATTAGTACAACATCGTTTTCACGTTTGATTACTACTAATATTAGTTTTATTATACATTAATCACAATATATCACCTCAATAATTGTGAATTTTGTTGTAGTTTTAGAATAGTGAAAAGTTGCATGTAATCACTTGTGTCCCACATAAAATTAATAATGTAGGAGACGTAACAATTTCACAATTTTTTAATATAATGCTAAGATCACATACTATGATTATTAACAAATTTCACAGATCATAATTATTAACATTACTTTCCCATGAAAACACCTTTGATGTAATTCTTATTGTGCACTAATTATAACATCACTTTCAAATATAAGAACACCTTTGATATAATTCTTATTGTGCACTAATTATAATCTATCATTTTAACAATTGAAAAAAAAAATTGTGAAATTCATTGTTTATACATATAGGGAAAAAAAGTTCAACGGAATCCGGAAAGAAAAATAAAATAAAAATTATAAATTAATTAAAACAATCACATGCAAATTGTTTTCTAACAAGAAGGTTCTGTAAGCATATGCAGTGAACACAGTCACAATTTTGCCTAACCAAGGAAATCGTCAAGAAGGCCTAGAAACACATCGAACTGAACTAAACCAAAATAGAGGCTATCAAAGCAAACGTAACACTTTTTTTTTTTTTTTAATTTTTATTTATTATTATTTTGTTCCTCTCACGTTTCCATCCATTAATCTTTGCCCTTGGCTTCTTTAATAGTCTGTCAGTGATCCATTCCCAGAGAAGTGCTTATAAATTTGAATGACTATTTTTCACATGATGTCTATACACAAGTATCCCTGACTTTGCACAATTTTTTTTTTAAGCTTATATAATAAATGGGGAAGGTTGTTCCAACTACATGAAAGAGTTAGATAATAGTCATAATACTACTAAATTATAAAACTTTCGTCTCACATTTTTTTTTGGTAGTTTCTTAAACAAAATCTTTCATTTAGTTTTAAATTGGGGGGTTCTCCCAGTTTGTAGTTGTTTTAACAAAATCAAAGTAAAGGTGAATTCATTTAGTTTAAAATTGTAAAAATATTAATATTATTATTTTTTGGACTTACTACTACACACCTGTGACAAATAGGCAGTTAATTGGACTTATTTTAATATGTATTTTAAATTAAATTTAAGTTCTATTCTCTATTTAAACCATCCATAGAATCTTAGCAACTCTTATTTTCTTTAAATTGAAGAATATATAATTCTACAAAATATAAATGCCTAATGCTACAATACATAGTTCCCATTAAGAACTAAAGTTGTTTGACTCAAGGAAAACAGAAGGAAAAAAAATCACAATCATAACTCCGCCTACACCAAAACCTAATTGATATCTTAACTTAATGATAAGAACAACCATCATAGAGCGATCATGATATGCTTGAAATTCTATCATATCTATAATTTAAATAATAAAAAAACTAGAATCATAATAAATGCTTATTAAAAACTATCATAATTATCAAATTTCATAATTAAAATTTTTAAATTATGTTAAATTTGTCTGTGCATTGCACAGGTTAACGACTCATTTTTCCAACGTGAAATTAAAATGGATTGAATCTTCCAAAAAGAAGTGTAGTTAAAGATCCTTAGTTCATGAGATGAAGTAAGTGATAATGTTAATTGTTTGCAAGGTTGGCTCTTCTTTAGCTACTTAGGCGCGCAGCTGCCTAAGGCTTCTAAGTGTAAAAGGCGTCATAATGTTGGTTTATCATGCTCTCACCAAACGATGGTTTAGAACTTAAGGTTTTATAAGTAGAATTAAATACTCCATTAAGGTATTAAATTATATATAAAAAGATCAGAATATTTTTCAAATATATGTATTATATACAGAACTTTATTGATAATAATTATTAAAATTGTTTTTCGAAAGAATTATTTTGATATTAGAATTGAATCAATTGATAAAATTCTACCTAACATCCACTATGTTACAAAAACGATGAGTAGATTAGCTATGTTATTCATTGAGAAAAAAACAATAATAAAAATTATTAATTAATTTAACATATAAAAAATTTTAAAAATTTATAATATAGAAACTTAAATATATTAAACAATGACCTTATTTTAAGTTGTTATCTTAAACCTCAAAATGCATCAAGTCCAAGATAGCCATTTCAGTTGGTCAAATAGCATATTTTGGTTCTAATCAATACTGGTATACTATTATAGGATTACCATTATATATGGGCTAAAATATTACTTTCGTATATAAAGTTGAATTACATTAGAGATACAAACTCTTTTACAAAAATTTTACAAACTGTTAATGTGGTAAGTGATTATTGGTAAATGAAAAAAATGATATTAATGGTGGGCCAAAATGAGAACTAATAAGAAGTTTGTCACATCAATATTTTGTAAAAATATTGTAAAATAGTTTGTACCTATAGCATTACTCTATAAAGTTTGCATGAATTTCTTTTTTTGTTTCTAAACTTTTAAAAAGTTCACTTTTCATCTTAAAAATTTGTAAAGAGCTTTTTTCAATAATTAGGGATAAAAAGAAATATATATTTTTATCAGTTTAGGGATAGAAAGTAAAATATTTTATTGTTTAGAGACAAAAAAACAAAATTCATGCATACTTTAAGGACGAAATCAATATTTAGCCATGTATGTATGTATGTATGTATGTATGTATTTATTTATATGTTTATAAACTGTAATTATATTTTATAAGCCTAGATATTTTTAGTTTAAATAATATTTTATAATTATTTCTTTACTGTATCAGTTGAAACACTCGAAAAATCTATGGTACAACATGATATTTAATCTAGTATGTTTTAAAGGAATACCAGTACTAGTTTAACGACCTTTATGGTACATGCCACTTGTACTAACATAGTATTGACTACCTTAATCAAGTTGTCATAATTGTTTGTTATTGGTTCAATGCTTATTTTCAATAATTAAATAATTGTTGAGGAGGAGTTTGTTGAAAACAGCAAGAGTCTACGAGGTTCTAATTTAGATACAAAAATATATATATATATATATATATATATTCTTGATGGTGACTAATTAATTGTCTCACTACTTTTTTTTTCTATAAGTCACAATATGTTATATTAGAATTATGACAAATTTATGACAAAGTTGCGACACAAAACATTGTGATCCAAAGATTTTCTCCTTAACCTTTGGTCAAATATCTGACTGGGTAGAGGGACCTAGGAGGCCCATGTTGTTGGGTGAATAGATCATGGAGAAGGATTAATGAGAGAGTTATAGACTTATAGGTACTGGACCATGCATGGTATGGCGGAGCAATATAGGAGCATTGATTGTGATTGACAATTGAGGAGTACCTTACGACTTAAGAGACTTGGGGCACATGGGTTTGGAATTGGAAATTTGGAAGTGGTCCTCTCCTAATATATAAGGATATGGCCTTGGCAAGTTGGCAGTTGGCCCTTTAGTTTGTGGCGGTTATCTTGACGTGCCCTATTATCATTGCCAATTTAAGGGCTTCTTTGGATTTCAACTAAACATTTGAAAATTCGGCTAAAGCCATTAAGAACGATGGTACAATAAAGATGACCACAAAGTCTCTGACCACAATGATGGTATGGGAATGGGAATTGGAAGAGCTCTAGATATTTCTGGAGAAAACTGATATAACTCCCCCAGTGCAATAAATTGCACCTTGTCTACACCGTCAACTATATTTTTTTCTAGGACCACCACATATCTTTAATACAACAATTACTTCATAAATATAAATATTTGTAAAGTGTGGAGTGTAAGAGTCGAGATTTAAGTTTTTAGGAAAAAATTTTACACACATATATACATAGTATGTGTTTGGATTTCACGTCTATGGCTGCGTTTCGCGTTTCACGCATTTTCTCTTTCTTTCTTTTTTTGTTCAGCCCGCAATTGTTGACAAGTTAACTGTGAACAGTGCTCCCGTGCACTGTTTACGGGTCTCACAAATTACACTTTTCAGTAACTTTTTCATTAAAAATAGGTCTCATAGCACTATTCACACATTTAAAAATTATTTCGCTACAGTGTTTTCAGTTTTCAGTTTTCAGTTTCAACAAAATAAGTTCTATCTAAATGGACCCTTAGATTAGGCTAGAGTGGAATTTCTATCTTATATAAATAAATAAAAAATTTATCTTTTACTAGTTAACTCAACTTAAACAAATTTTTGTGACCAATAATAGACCTATATTCCAATCCTATCTACGTTTAAAAATAAAAAATAAAAAAATCTGATTTCTTAATTTGATGATAAAGAGTAATTCTAATTGAGGTTAAAAATTTCAAATCCTCTTGTATTTAAATATGGATAAAATTGAGGCATATTAGATATACATTAGGTTTCTTAATTGAATTTGAAGATCTGGTTGCATTGTATTTAATTATCCTTAGAAATAGTAATAATAATATTGTGTTTTATTGGTTAATGCAACCAATATTTAAATTCAATTGAAAACCTAATCTATTATTTATACCTTATTTTATTCTTTAATTCTCCCAAAAAAAAAAGTTTTATTCTTTAAATGATAATAGTATTTCGGACCACACTAACAGGCACCACTCACAACTCACAAGCCCAGCTGGCCGGAACTGGTCCAGTCTAGTACGTAAGGTAGTCAGATAGTGAGATTAGAAATTTGAGCATAGTACATTCACCAAGGGTGGTAGTGGGCCAATTGATGTTTGATTGGGTATCTGATGCAAAAAGATGTCAAGCTAGGCAGGCAATATGGATTACGACGCAAGCATATGTTGAAGAAAAAGCCCAATTGCTTTCACTCACGGCCTTCACTGCCTCTACTTTTTGGACTGTGATTATTTGAGTGTTACTATTTTTTTAAAATAAGAAATGGGCATAATATATATATATATATATATATATATATAAACATTATTCTTTATGCCTGGCGATTTCAGATCTTGCCACTTTTTTTTAAAGAGTTTCAACATATGACGTGACTAAAACATCAATCGGTTTTTGGTGTAAGTAAGGTTTGAATCCAAAATTTCTTATTCAACCATAAAATACTTTATTAGTTAAGTTAACTGAAACTCATTACATTATTTTATCATATATGTTGACTAGCATATACTATGATGATATAAAAATGACCCAACTAGTAAGATTCATTGGGTGAGGAGAGAGTTTTGAGGGAAAAAAAAAAAAAAAAAAATTTAGGACTGGCGAGGAAAACTATCTTGCTACAAGTGGTGATCAACATTGATCGTTAAAATTTTTTGGTTAGTTTGTTGAGTCTGATACGTGGGGATTTTTGCTATATTTTATTATTTTTAACCTTAGACCAGTTTGTTGAGACTAATGTAAATACTTTAATAAGACAATGACCCAACTAGTAAGATTCTCATTAATAAGGGTCGAGGCACGTCTATTGGCGGTTGAAAACTATTTCCAAAAGCCTTCCCTTGACCTTAACCAACCATCTTTATAAAATTGGGATAAAGATCCTCTCTAGCTATTTGTCTCAAAACAAAGATGATCCATTTTCTTATTCAATTTTAGTTTTTAGGAATCTAAAAGTGTGAAACTCTTTTTTTTTTCTTTTCAAGGAATTGTTTTTTATTCAGTACTTACAATAATAGGAATGAGAGATTCCAATCTTGATCTTTTGATAAAGGGAAGCCAGACAATATCACTAAATTACAATACTTTTTGTATGTTAATATGAACTTGAAAATCAAAGCAATTGCAATGCTATTCTGAGTATTCTCATTTAGGAGGTACTTGTACTAGTGAAATCATAATTAGTGCCATGTATAAATGTCCCACTCTCATGTCTCACCAGGATTGTTGCAAACAACATCCTCCAACTCAAAACACACGTCTGTAATAAGTTTGTTGGAGTATTCTAGGAACGAATTAAGACTGAGACTCCTAGGAACTGGCTGGGTATGTGACAATGTACTAACCTGCCTAGTATGAATAATGAATCCCAAGCAACAATAGATGATGATGATAATAATAATAATAATAATAATAATAATTCTTGTATTTATTATTATTACTTTTCTTCCCCTTTTTTAGAATCCATCTTCAGATCTTCTTGCATTATTATCATGAATAATCCTTAAAAAAAATATCATGAATAAAATTAGTAGGATCTACAAGAAAAATAAAACATTATTCTCATAATACTAAATAATTATTCATATATATTAGGCCTTGTTTGGGATTTATAATTGTCTCAAAAGGTCCAATATACATACCCTCTTGGACCTTTTAAATAACGGTCAAACCGATTTTAAGAAAATAAAACATTATTTCCAAGCTCTCAAAGCCTTTATAACAAAGTTTCTAGAATCTCCAACACATACATAAAAACTAAGTTGCTAGAATTTTTTCTTTGAGGGTGAGAGATAAGGGGATGGTGTGAGGATTTCTTCCTCATTCCATGGCCGTTTGTCATTTGAAACCTATTGAAGGAAGTGTCTATAAGGTGTTTAGGGTTTCTTTCAACAAGTTGTTTGTGAAATTTCATTGTGGTGAATTTCAGTTTAGTAAAGCTTTTTGAGGTAATTTTGTTTTTGCCAAGTTTGTTGTTGTGAGCTCAAATATGTGATAAAACTTGAGTAGAAGACCATTATAACTTGTTGATTATAGTAGATTATTCAGAGTCCAACTCATGAATGTAGGCTTACTACCAAGCCACGTATATCTTGTATGCATTGTGTATACCTAACTTAGCTTTGCTATTTGTTGTGACTAACCTTTATTAACCCTAGCCAAGAAGTAGGTAAAATTTCCAACCGCTAGTATGTTAAAATCATAAGGACATGCATAATCTGTATGACACACTATATGCACCAATGCCAGAGCAAAAGAACATGAAAAGAAAGCATAATAAATTAAGAAAGCCACCAAGGAATATAGAATATTCAAAATTTAAAGCAGAGAAAAGATAGCCTCCAACGTCTGTGCTTTTGTGATTGCTTCCTCTCAGCTTTTACCATTCTTACTGGGCTGCCGGTCCACTCAGCAGGTAATCTGTCCATGAATATGTAAAACAGTGACCAGCCAAACTCAGCAACTGAAAGACAGAACAATATGTATGAAAAAAAAAAATGAAAACATAAAAGAAGGAATTTACATGGGAAATGCAAATGAATGAGAACTGGCATTGCTGCTAGTTGACCGATGAGATACACTGCCAGATTGGGGAGGCTGTTGACAAGCTGCACATTGTTGGGATTCCTCTCTGGTGCTTGCTGTGGTGTTAGCCAAATCAAGGTTATTAGTGATATTTTCATCCTCCTCCTCACTTCTTGAACATGTCTTGCTTGGATCAATTGCTTCAGTTGTAGATGATACCATAGAGTTTGCCGAGCCTGCTTCCTTACTTGGAGCCTACAAGTTATCAAAAGTTAAAATCTTATCTATTTTTTGAGAAAGAAATCCAAAGATCTATCTACAATTTCTTCACATTCATAACATTAACATTCATGAAGGGGAAATGGCGCAGTGATTAAGGATTTTTTTAACCATCCATGATCCAACCTTGTTTGCATTTGATCTCTGGCTGGAAAGGTAATGTAAATGTTATAACGATGCATAATCACAACCAGTTCATTGCAACTACCCCAATATGTACAAAATAGGCAAGAGCATGCGCTTTATTCCATTTCAGCAGGTCGTTTTGATCAGATGGTAAAGTGGGTGCTTGTTGGTCAAGAATTTAAAAATACCAACTGAGAAGTTAAAGTGAAGACAAAAAACAAACGAAAAACAACTAGAACAACACTGCATCAGCAAGTTATCTGAGCAACGCTATAATCAAATTAGTTTATGAACTGGGTTGTAAACAGATTTTCAGGGTGCCACTACAATGTTAATGTTGTTTTATTTTAAAGGCGCATTGTAATAGCTCAATCTAACATAAATACTAACTGAAAATGTTCCTCTAGTAAGCAGTACATATCTAGTCATTAAATAATTCTTCGATTATGTTACAGAGACAAACTCTTCCTAGAACCAAATATGGGATTCTGCACTCTCTTTGGTAAAGCAAAGTTTCAAAGGTCGGAACCAGCTTATAACTCTATTAAGGCAGTTTCTGAGGAGGCGTCACAGATCATGATTTAAGATAGTAGAACAGGAATTACAAGCTATATGGAAGCTCTGATACTAAGGGTGAAAAAAATCAAAATTTACAAATTATAAATATGAGCATTGATAAATAAGTACTAATTTTTTAACTAATAAAGGAGTTTGAAAAAACGCCCTAAGAGCTTTTACTTTTTATTTTTTTTATGAGTGAGCTTGAAACTATAAATCGTGATAACGTTCATCAAAACATTGGTAGGATTTTTCACCTGATGTTGCTCTAAGTTATGCTCCATCATATGGGTAAATTCAGTGTAGATGTTAAAAGTAGAGGCCAACCATCCTCAGTGGCATGCCACCTAGTGCTCAATCTTCTCAACTTTTACAATTGCATATGGCAGGACAGAAATCTTTGATATGAATCCAGTAACTCGTTCTTTTCTGAGCATCCAAATAGCGGTTTCTACTAGCGTATAAAATTAAAATTCGAAAATTTTACATTCTGCAATCTTCTCTTCATGGGAATCACACAACCAAAAAACAAGATAGCCAAGATAACAATAGCCTAGAGAGGGTATCACCTACCAGGACTGGTGAATAAATTGTTCTTGGGAAACTTCTGTCCTTTTAAGGAAGATAGTTTATGCTACTCACAAATAGGTGAAACTGCTTTAGTAGGCAATAAATCTCAAAGAAGATATAATCAGATTTCATATGATTGTGGGGATCAAATTAGTGAGAATGAGAGTAAGTGGTATTTTACCTCTCTAACAGGGAGCAGAATTCTAGGGATGATCTTCTTAGTGAAATGATCAGAAATATCTGGTCTCGCATCAAAATCTACTTCACCTTCCATAATTAAGTCCTCCGAACCACACTGCTTGATTGCGTCCTTATTGCAGTCTTTGTCAGTGCTACATCGTGACCCATTTGAAGCAGATGATGCTGTGTCCAGTGTTTCTTCTGTTAATTCACCATTGCTATCCACTTCAGAGTTAAGCATGCAAGAGATACTATTATGGTCCAACTCACAATTCTCAACCAAACACTTGCCCTGAGAAGACACTCTGCTGTCAATGCAAATGTCCTTAACAAACTGATAACTGCTCTCATGAAGGAAAACATCCATCTCTGGCAATTCATTCTCCATTATACTCTTTCTGGTGTAAAGGTTCTTTCCTTCCTCACTTCCTTTTGAGTCTCTAGGACAATCAGAATTCTGCGCTACATGGTTCCCTATATTCCCTGAATCTTTCCAAGCCATAAAACAACTGACTTTTGGTGGGTTACTGACTACATCTTTGTTCTGACAATCTGGAAGTAAATCTGAATCTACCTCATAACATTCAGTTTTTAGGCCAGAGATGATTGAACTTTTAAGTTCTAAACTGGTCTTTTTGTTTGTCTTCAATCCTCTCATCTCCCCACTGTTGCTGTTGAATTTGAAGGACTTGAAATTAGACTTACAGGCAACAGTTGAAGAGGACATGGATTCATCATCTTCCAGGTGCATGTATTCCCAATTCTAAAAAGAAAAAGTTAGAATAGTATTCTATATAATTGCATCCAGATTCTTTGTCACCTTGCAAGCAATGTAATTACAAAAGCATATGGACATAAAGAAAGAGAGTAGTGAAAAAGTGTTCTACAGGCTAAAAGGTTCATATAATAGAACATGGAATGCAGGAATCTAATGCAAATAACAGCTTGGTCCGTAACATAAAATCCCTAGAAAAACAGTAAAATACCACATCAGTGGATGCAGACAGAGTGACATAGTGAGAAGAGTTGGTACCCTTTGGCCTTGTGTATGAACTGAAGCCTATATGAAAGGCAATTGGATCATTGTTCTCTTGTGGTGCATGTAAAGCATATGTACCACTCAGTGTTTAATAAGTGACACAAAAGTGATATGAGGAGTAAATAGCATTTCGCTGAAAGGCATGCGAAATGTTACTCGAAAAGGGTGCTTTGATACCATAGAAAACTCAGTCTACCATCATCAATTTTATATATGAGGTTCCATGTCATAGTTAGACTTCTTGCTCATAAATTCCAAGACTGAGAAAGCTTACTCAAAGATAGAAATAAAGATTAGATATGCATCTACATAAATTGCAGGCAGCTGTGGAATGAATATCCCAATATGAAATGTCAAGGCATGATATCATTTCAAATTTAATGGAAGATTAGATCAAACACGTACTAGTCTCCATTTTCAATGTAAGCTGGAAATAAATCTCTAACTGTAATCAATGCTCGCAGTACTTTTCAGGCAAAACACAGTTTTCTAGCAGATGTCTGTGGCTCACTCAATGTAGGCATCAAAGCATATTCCCAATCTGGTCAAAAATCCAGCTCAAGATCACTTACAATACTCACTCTGATTCATCTAGTTACTATCACAGTCTGCTGTGCCTTCATATGAATGGTCAGCTCCTTCAATAAAAAGGACAAAACATCTGCTATATTTAATCAAAATAAAGAACTGCCCCTAATCAATATGATCATTCCCTACCATAGGCAACTAAACAATCCAAAGGTTTACGAATCAGAGGCACAAGAAATAAAGCCATTTTATTAAACTAAGCAATTATAGAGCCATTTTCTTAAACTCAGCACTTACATAACTTAAAATTTAACTAAGTACTGTTCACCTAATTGAAGGAACTGCATTATGGGATCTATAAATAATCATCTTATTTGAAAACTTAACTTGGTAAAATATTCTTATTTCTTTTTTTTGATACAAAATATTCTTATTTCTTAAGCTGTTATAAATCTTCCAGCTTTCAATGCTAATTGTTTGATTTATACTCATCATTATCATTGTGGCAAGCGGCTTAGGTTCAACATGCAGAGTGTGAATTCTTCTGCATTCTGCAGAAAGAACCAACAATGTGAACTAAAGGGGCTGATTGGCTGAACCCCTTGCTTCCACTTAATGGGCAATAGCAAAAATCGTTATTAAACAATAAAATACTGCTTACAAACTGTCTACCACTAAAGTCAAAGAAAAAGAAAACCAACAATGATTTGTCACCAAGAAAATAAAAGAAACAGCATATTAGGCATTTGGGTCACGAGGATTCCTTCAGCCCAAGCAAAAGGCAATCAGCTTGGACACCAATACATAACTGATCAAACATTCATGTGCCTTTCTTTATCTCCATTACTAAAATTTTCAAGATCATTAAACTAAGGATTTCATTCATTAATTTAATGGAAAGAGTTCACCAAAAAGGTTCCACTTTCCACAACAGTCTGTAAAGGACATCCGCCATTATTCCTCCTTGTAATTATGTTTATAACTAACTATTACTGACAAACAAACTGAAGAAAAGAAATGAAAGTAAAGTTATGAATTTATAATTTTATGAATTAGTTTTCACCTAAAAATGTAAAACTCATCCTGATGAACCAATGTTGTTATATTAGAGGAATAGGAAGAGTTTAGTAACACTTTTCGTTTTCATGGATCTCCAAATTGACATATTCACTCCCTCTCTCTCTCTCTCTCTCTCTAATGGAGCAATCAAACAGAGCCTGGAGTTTCATAAATATACCAAGACAAGTGCAAAAAAGAAAAGAAAAGAAAATCCCAATTTAAAGAATACATATATGAACAACATAAAGATTCTATATGAATTAAATAGCGCATGAAAAGCTTTGGAATTGAATAACTAAAATAAATGACTGCACAAACTTACCTTTGAGGTTTTGACTTTGTTCAGAAACAACACAAACCTGCTGTCTGTGTGATTCGCAATCCTTGCACATGCGTAAACCTGGTTAGTACATTCTCAAACTACATAGCCAAAGGAATTTAAGGAAATAACATTCAGTCATTCACACACATATAGAAAGAGAGAGATGCAAGTACAATGTAGAAGGTATTAAAAAGTAGTACTTTTCAATGCAACGAGGAACGGCCAACGCCAAAAGCGTGTAATAAAAAGACCGTTTAAAGCATTAAATGTCAGTCTGACAACAGAAAATGGTTTCCTATCTCTGTCATTTCTTTTCTTGTACTTCTTTCCAATTTAACTTCTACTTTGCGTCTGTCACCTCAGATATGTTCTTCTGTGCCAACAAGTCAGAGAGACACTCCTCATAGTTCTCACAACAGTAAGTCTACAAACACTACCAAAAAAAGACAATTGCGAGTTGTCAAGTTGTTATTGTAAAATTTAGTGATAAACTTGGATAAGAAATTTTTTTTTTTTTTTTGATAGGCTTGGATAAGAATTTGTATGTGTTGCTTTTCTCACAAGTGATGATATGGATGTTGTTACTGGTGTATAATATTAAAAAAAATCGTGTCAGAGTAATATATGATGTTAGGAAAAAGAAAAAGTTGTGCCCTTGGCTCTACTTGTATATGAGTAGGAAAAATAATTCATACTTTAGGTACAACTCTATAGCATTGTACAAAAAAAAAATTCAAAATTTTTTATTTTTTATGGGGAAAATTCTTCAATTTAATCCAATGTGATTGCAACACAAAAAGTGTTATTCTTTCTCTTATAATATGTTTGGAAGTTACTTTGGAGGGAGGGAATAGTTCACCAAAAGAAAGAAAGAGAATGAGGGAAGAGGGAAATGTTTATTTCTTCACAAGTAGGTGTTGTACAAATTAAATAGGAGGCGAATATATATCACTTCGTTTTCTTTGAAGGTTTTAAAAATTCAAATGCAAAATAGAAGAAATGATAAGTAATCATATAAATTGACAATTACATCTTTTTTTTGTTAATTTTAAATAAACAGATCTAATGACATTATAAGGGCAAAGTTGACAATTTTTTTAAAAATTATATAAGTGGAACATATCCCTATATAAGGAAATTAAAATATAAAAAAAGTACAACTTTTTGTGTTTTCAACAAACATATTTAGGATTCGAATTCTCACCCCACGTATTAAACTATCAAAAAAAAAAAAAAAAAGTACAACTCTAAACCCCTCAATCCCTTGCCCCCCCTTCCTTAAAAAGTAAAAAATTAAAAATTCAAACAAGATTAATGAAACACCCACATCCCTCATCTCCTCAACCTCCATTCAAACATGTCATTAATAAGAAATAAATTCACATAGTTGAATTTAGTTAGCGGACCTATGGAACAATATCTAACTAATTGTACTTAAAAAATTGTTAAAAAAAACTAGAATTTTGGACAAAGATAAAACAATTCATGCATTTGAGGAATTTTGCTCCTAAATTATCAAATTACATGGTGATATGGTGCCAACTTGCCATGTAAGGGGAGGGAAAATGTTGTTGCGGATTTGTCTCATGGAATCCAAGTCACGAACCACCTAATTTGTTGGTGAAATTTGTGCCTTTTGGCACTTGTTGCAATGCAATTTGGTGAAAGTACCAAATTTGGATTGTCATGCAATTTGGCACTTCAACCACCTAATTCACTATTTGCAATGCTTTTTCCATTGAAATTTTTTTGTTTGTGCTATTCAGCTCCCATTTCGTGATAGAGGGTATCATTGGAATCCAATCTTCCATTCGAGATATACGTATATTGAAATATCATTGAATTCTTGATGCCCTCAAGATGCAAAGCCATTACCCATAGGAAAGTTTTAGGTTTGTGGAAGAAAAAAAAGGACTTAGGGATACACCTCATATATTCGGGTCAGGTAGATTGAACCATCTTATGACTGTTTGTATGGTGTGTTATAAAAGTATAAATGGAACCCTTTTGTCCCTGTTCTTTCTTCCTCCAATTTGTGAGAATTAGAAGTGAGGGGTTTTGCCAATAATCTTGTAGCTCAATTAGCACTATCTAGTGTTTCCAATGGAAATATTAATGTTCAAATCCTCCACTCTCAAATATAGAATTATATCACCACTGCGCACCTTTTGTGCGATATTCACCAAAGTTCTTATGAGGTAAAAGGCAAGAGTTGAGATTTAAGTATTCAGGAGGGAACTTCACTCACATATACATTTAAATTAGGTTAGAGTAGAATTTATATCTTGTATTAAGAAAAAGAAATTGCAAAACTTAGGTACAATATTTAGGTATTGTTTCTTAGTTTTCCCTTTTAAAATTCAGTCGTATGACTACTTAACTAAAAATATATTTTAATTCTATGAGAAAAAAGCCACGTGGCTGAATTTTAAGAATAGAACGTAAGGAACAGCACTTAAGGTAAATTATATAGGATAAATTACAAGTTTGGTCTTTAACCTTTACATTATAGTCAATTTAGTCCCTAACGTTTTAAATGTGTCAATTTAGTTTCTAATCTCTTGATATTATGTCAAAATAATAGCATATGGAAAATGATAATATGACTAATGGAGTTATTAAAATTTTTTTTTTTTACCAACTAAACTGCCATGTGTCCTTTATATATATATATATATATATATATAAAACACTCAACCAACTAAATACAAGATGTATCACATGACATGAGATTGAGAGAGGATTAATTTGGGAACTGAATCCCTAGACATGACTAGAGACTTAGAGAGTAGAGAGGAGAACTAAATCTCGGTGTGTTAAAAATATTTTGAACACATTAGGGAAAAAAACAAGTTGAAAGAACAAGACTAAAAGAGAGAACGATGGAGATTTTAGTAATTTCAAATTGGGTTTTTGACCGACGCATTGCTCTCAAAGAAATCATACCGGACACTCTCTAAAGAAAGAAAATTCCAACTTTGCCGTTTCCTTTTCGTCGTTCATAGACTATTCTTATTTTTGTGTTATTGCTACATTGACCCTAAGTAGTTTTTATTTTTTTATTTTTTATTTATGAAATAATTCAAAGATTGTTGTTGCAATTTTAATTGAAGGATTTTTTTAATAAAAAAATTCCAGATCTATAACTTGCTTTTTGTAAGAAACGGTCACAATAGCCTTTTCCTTTTGTTTTACCATTCCTGGGTTCGTTCATTGAATTCGCATGTTTAAAAAAAAAATTTTAAATAAAGCCGTTAATCACGTTGTTATTTTCTATCTACTACTTAATGGTAGAGATTTTTTTAACACAATACAATAAGTATAACGACTAAATTAATACATTTAATGTGGCATTTGGTACAAGGTAATGTTTTAGGATTCTTAGGAATGTTTAAAGATTCTCATGTTTGGTTGCAAATCATGCTAGGGAATCAGATGCCAGGGGAATCTGAATTCTCCCCTTAAACCTCTCTTGGTGGAAATGTGGATTCCCTTTAAAACAGGTGGGAATCCAGATTCCCAAACTTAAAGAAATTTGTATTTTTTATAAATTGACAATTTTAACCTTTTTTTTAAATAACTTGGTAGTTTACATTCAAATCTAAGGATAGAATGAGAAAAATAAATAATTCATTTAAGATTCTTGGAAATAAACCAAACATAGAAATAGCTACATTCTTAGGAATGTGATTTCTAGGAATCACATTTCTAGGAATCTGGATGCCAGAAGTAATATGAATTCTCCCGTACCAAACGGCAAACGCCACATTAAAACTTTATGGACTAAATTGACTTATATTGCAAATTTTAAGAACCAAACTCATAATTTACCAAGTTATATATTAAAAAAAAAGCTTGGAAGGGTAAGATACAGTCCAACTTTCCTTAAAACCTTTCCCTTTTAGAAAAATTTGCAAGCGAGATGCATTAAATCCTTCCCACCTCTTCTCCCCGCTTCCCTCATCCAAACACATTACACGTTAGTAACGATTTATTATTTTTTTCTTAAATAATACTCTAGTAATTATTGAATTTTTTTTTTTTTGAGAAAGTAGTAACTTTTTTTTAATATAAAAAAGATAGTAAATAGTAACACGTGGATGATTATGCAATTAAAAAAAAAAATGCAAAACTCATTCTCTAAGTTTCACTGGAATTCATTTCAGTTATTTGAATTTGCCTTCGTTCATTTTAGTATTTTAAGTTTCAATTTTATTCAATTAAGACCTCTATGTCAACTTTTGTTAATTTTTTTTTTTAAATTGGAAAATATTTTTCAATCATTAAAGACCTGTTTGGAATCCGCTTATTTTGCTAAAATTAAAAACTTTTTGTTGAAAGCACTGTAGAAAAGGTAAAAGTTAGCTAAAATAGTACAGTAAGACTCATAAATAGTACCAAAAAATGCAGTAAGACCCATGAATAATAACAAAAATAAGCTGAATAGTAAAATAAGTTGGCAAAATTAATCATACCAAGCGGACACTAATTGAATTTTTTTAATTTAAAATTTTGAAAAAAATAAAAAATTTGGATAATTAACTGCAATATTTAACAAAAGTTAATAAAGAAGCCTCGATTAAATAAACTTAAAACATAAAAAATTGAAATCAACGGAAAGCAAAATACAAAAAGTCGATAATGAAACCTTAATCGACTAAATTTGAAATTTAAAAAATTGAAATGGACAAAAAAATAAAATTAAAAAACTAAAATTATTTCTAATAAACATAGAAAGTCAATTTTGCATTAAATCTCAAAAAAAGAAAAAAATACTCATCTTTTTTAGCCTTTAAAAAAGGGATCAGCCTCATCTAGTGGTATTTTTGATTTTTTTTTATGGAGGTTTATGGTGGGGGTATTTTCGTAAGCCCAATTTCCGTTGAAGATCCATGTCCCGAAAAGCCACAAGATTTTCAAAAATCAAATACCTCTTCTCTCTCTCTCCGCTCTCACTCTTACTCATACTAACTTCCCTCACTTCAAAAAAAAATTCACATCTTCTTCTTCAAACTTCTATAAACAAAAACTGATCCGCAAACAAAAGTACAAAGAAAACCAAAGAATGTTTGAGGCGCAGCGTTTGATGGATTTGCAAGACAATCCGAATTTCGGAGACCCAAAGTCATGGCTTTCAGGTGACAACGACAACACCAACATCAGCATCAGCATCAACTCGTCCCCGACTCACCTCCCAACGACTCACTCCTCACTCGCTCCAACTCCAACTGGCAGCAATGTCGATCGCGTCCTCTTCAAAGACCTCGTCGAGATCGTCCCTCTCGTCCAGTCCCTCATTGTACTGCCTCTCTCTCTCTCTCTCTCTCTCTCTGTGATTCTCTTTATTCCTGTTTGTTTTCCGAGAATATTGGGATAGAAAGTCAACGGAACATTTTCATTCATTTATTTTTTGCGGTTTCCTTAATTGGGTTTTGTAAAGTAGGGGTTTTCCTTTGATGGGTATTTGAAAGATGGAGAATTTGAACCCAAAAAAATGGAAATACGTTCATTTTTTAAGCAAAGGTTAATTATTGGTGTGTGTGGATGTGGATTATTTGTTTATTTTTGATTTCTGTATTAGTGGTATATGTATGTTTTTTCTATTTTTAGTTTCATGGGTTTTAAAATATTGGGAATTTCAAGAATTCAGAATTTGGAGTTTCTTTAGCAGTAGCGTTGGAGCATTTATTTGTGTTTTTGAATATTTGGAAAAATGGGATTGTTTAGGATCGGAAAGCTAGCAGTTCGTTTACACGGCGGGGTTCAATGATCTACACAAAGACACCTTCAAGAGAGTCTTTATCCAAGAAAGTAAGATTTTACACTCTTGCTCTTGATCTGTACATTTTTTTTAAAAGTAAATTATTAAATATACCTTGCTTGCCTTTTACTTTTGTATAGAATTATTTGAAATTCGGGTCTTTTATGTTTGAATTTAGTCTAGAAATGTGTTGGATTTAAGATAAGAATGAGTTGCAAGTATAGAATGTTATTATTATCATTATTGTGGAACAGTCAAGTGGAAATAATGCAGTAAGTTTAATGAGGTCAAAGTGTCTAGGAAATGCACATTTGGCCCCCCTTGGTATGGCAAAGCCAATTTGTGCATAGCAGACATAAATATAGTTAATGGGCTTTTTTTAATAATAATTATTATACCTTCACAAGTTTCTGTTGTTTTGCTGGAATGTGTAAGGGTCAAGACATAAGTGAAGTGGAAGAGTTGATCTATATTAAAATTGTTCTATCCTTGAGATGCATTGTCATCTTTTGTGGTCGTGCGTAGGATAGCATCAAGAACCTCATTTTTCAAAGAGAAAAACAAAAGGAAATTGAAATATAAAGCTTACTTTATAAATATAGAGTATGATAAGAAATTCAAGTAAAATTGAGGAGAAATTAACTGAATGAAATAAAATACTAAATGGAATAATTCAAGCACTTTGTTTTCTCAAAAATTTGATCATGAGATCTTAAAGAAGTCTGAGAAAAGCCATTTGCCCAATGTTTGGATGGAATGAGATAGTGGGAAAGGAGAGGAGAGGAAAGTGGAGAGGAAGATGGCCAGAGTGGAAATCTTCTTATAATCGAACAACCGGGATTGTCTTTTAGTCCATCTTTCCAATCCACTTCTTCCTCCAAGATAGACTACTTGTATGAAGTTAACTATCTTCCAGAAGATGGTAAGTATCCCATTACTGAAGTCTACCTATCTTTTAACTTTATGCTGGTAAGAACCTCTATCATTGAAAACATCAATCACAAAGCTTATAGGTTCCTCACCTTCCAATAGTATATTCAGGCCTCAAAGTTTGATATTCAATATCTGGCCACATCCTCCTCAGCTCTCCTCTCCTCTCCTCTCCCCACATCTCCCTTCATTCCAAACATACCCTTAGTTTTTTATATGGTTGTATATTTGGATAATGATTATTGAAATTTGATTTTGATGAAAATGCTTTAAGAGCGGGAACTTTTAGCAGTTAGGAAATACAAACTTGTCCATTAGTTTGTTGATACGGACTAGGAGTGGTTCCCTCCTACCCCAAAGTAAGACCTGGATTCAAGTAGGTTTGAGAGAATTATCTTTTAAATCTGATTGGGACCATTTGGTTGTTAGGTTTCAATACCAATATGTAGCAATGGTCTTTCCTAAGGGCTGGCATAATTATTAATAATTCTATACTTTGTGTTGCCTTAACAAATACTCTATCAGCGATATCTGTGTATGTATACAGTGTCTATCGTATTTATAATTGGAAGTTTTATCAAATTTAGTTATACCTTGAAGTTTATAGCTAATTGCAGATTACCAATTACAAACATAATTGCTAGTATTACATAATCTTCTTATTGTTTCTAATTGTTTTGCAATTTTTCCTTGTATATTTGAATGGCTGATTATATGTTCATAGTTTATATAGTTTGTTCCGTTGAGAAGTATCGCTTTTGCAGCAGCAAATGGATGCTGTGTTTTGATCATCAAATGGATGCTGATATTGCTCTTTTTATCTGTTGAAGATAACTGAACCAAAAGGGAGGAATGCAACTCAATCCATTCCCACAAAAAAGAGAAGGGATCCAGTAGACAAGGACCACAGTAAGAATGCTAGCAATAACTTTGATGCTGAAAGCTTTTCATCCTTTTCCTCAAGGGCATCGGCTGCAGAAAAGGACAGAGAAGAATTGGTCATGTTAAAGGAACAAGTGGCGGATCTGCAAAAGAAAATATCAGAGAAAGACGAACTTCTGAAATCTGCGGAGATTTCAAAGAATCAGATGAATGCTGTCCAAGTAAAACTTGATGAACTGAAACAGCAGGCTGAGGAAAAGGACTCTTTAATAAAGTCCACTCAGCGAAAACTATCTGATGCTAAGGTACCAAACTATTGCTTATGTTGTTTTGCTAGCATATTGAATCTGTCAAGTGTTTACCGTTGTGGGTGCTGATTTATGTTTTATTATTTGACAACAGTGATGTATAAGAGAATATGCAGTTGTCTGACATGTTGTTGTTGCACTGAGATATACTTGATTAAGTTTTTCAATTGGGATCTTAGAAAATTTGACAGAAGCGTTAGGTTGAATATGAATTCAACACTTGAAGGTTGTTGTTAATCAAGGTTATAATATTAGTTTTTTCATCAGTCTTGGTCTTAGTCCAATAGTTACATAATTTTACAAAGGATTGTAAGTATCAATAACATATTCATAAAATGAGTGTAGCTTAAATTACTTTTAAGATGGATGAGAGAAAATATAGTGAAAGATAGGATTTGAAACAAGGACATTCGCTTAAAGATAGGCATGGTCTTTATCGATGAAAAGATGAGAGAGAGTTGCTTGAGATAATTTGGTCATGTTCAGAGGAGAGAGGTTAATGCACCAGAGAGAGAATGAGTTCATTTGATTTGAGGGTACAAAAAAAGGTAGAGGAGGACCAAAAATAACATTATAAAAGTAGTAAAAATAACATGTCAATTTAGGTAGTAACAAAGAGAACGATGTTGGGTAGACTAGAATGGCAGAGAATAATTCATATGCTCGACCTTGACTGTGTTGAAAATTTTGTAGCCAACCCCAAAATTTGGGACTAAGGCTTGACTGTATTGCAAGTGTAAATAACAATTTTGAAATTCTGTTCCTTTTAATAAATGCACTAAATGTTTTTGATGTTCTATGATATGATTCTTTTTTTTTTAAAATAGAGCTTCCCTCCTCCACCCCCTTAAATAAACCAGGTTTAAGAGCATTTACACCAGCCGGTGTATAATACAAAAAGTGCATAAATGTACACATTTTGACTAAAAAACTACCCACATCAGACAAGCTATAATTGTTTATATATGCAAAGTTGCTACAGTAACTGTATATTTACACGGTTACTGAGCTTTGTATATCTTTTTTTATTCTTTTTTTTTTTTTTTTTCGTTTCTCTCGCTCTCTTAGTTGGTTCCTACCCAAACCAGAAATTCTCTTTCTCTTGGTTGGTTCTTCCTCACCAATCCAGAAATTTTCTCTCTTTGATATGTCCCCAAGCCCAGAAATTAATCTCTCTCTCTCTCTCACTCTAGGATCCGTTGTCAACCCAGAAGCAAATCCTAAGTAAATTTTCTCTTTTTGTGCTTCGAATCGATGGGTTTTGATGGGTTTGAAGCTTGATTTGGGGTTTGAAATGGGTTCTGGGTTTTGGCTTTGGTTTGATTATGGGTTTCAGCTTCAGCTTCAGTTTGGGTATGATGGATTTGGTGAGATTTCCTTGGATTTGGGTTTTTAGATTTCTTGTTTGTGCTGCTGTGGGTGTGAGTTCTGATATGGGTTCTTGCTTCAACATGGGTTGGATATGGTGTTGTATGTATTATGGTGGTTGTAGTGGCGGTGGTGGTAATGTTCAACCATCAATGATGGTGGTTCTTACTGTCATACAAGGCTTTGATCAAGAACTTGAACTTTCTGAGGCTTTAAGGGAATCCATGGATACCTGGGTGAATACAAGCTTGGTTTGTGGAAGTAATCATTGGTTGAGGCATTGGAGAAGGTTAAAGTTGAAGATTTTGAAACACTATGTGTTATATGTATGGAAGATAATTTGATGGCTACTTGTTTACCTTGCTCTCATGTCTTTGAATCTGAATTTTTTTTAATTGAAGAGAAGAAAGAAAGTTGAACTGTAGGAGGAGGTAATAAAAAATAATGAAAAATGAATATTATATTGAAATAAATTTATAGAATAGATAGACTGATGTGGGTGTTTTGTAAAAGTAGCTATGTAAAATAGAAAAAGTGAGTTCTTATGCTAAAATAGACAGCAAATCTTACAAAGACTGATGCAATTGATCTAACATTGTAACAAATCAGGTTGAAACCTTGCTGCATGTTTTTGTAAAGAAAAAAAATTGAAAAATATCTCCTTTCTTTTCCACAGATTAAGCTTGCAGACAAGCAAGCTGCACTTGAAAAGATACAGTGGGAAGCAATGACATCCAACAGAGAAGTGGAAAAGCTCCAGGAAGATCTTGACTCTGTACGAGGAGAAATTTCATCATTTATGCTGTTGTTTGAAAGCTTGACCAAGAATGATTCTGCTTCTCATACTGCTGATTATGACATAACACCAAATTATTTGGATTCTCTCTCTTATGTTGTAAGCCCATAGTCTCCCATTTTTCTTCCTTGAATATACTCTACTTTCCTTTTCTTTTTGGAAGGTTATTGTTACAAATAATAAACTAATGAATAGCTCAAGGGATGGATAGCACAATCACCTGAGGACTACACCTCATGAAGCAGAAGTCATTAGTTCGAATTTCTCCTTCCCCTTACCTTTGGGGCCAAAACACATTAAAAAGAAAAAAGCTATTAGCTCATGGGCATAAGCATAAATGCTTAGCTCATCAGGGGTGAATGCCCATGGGTTACCTAGCAATTGGCTATGGCATGTGGGGTTAGTTGCCAGTAGATTTTACTGGCCAGAGGGGAGTTCAAAGGGCTCTTCTTTAGGAAGGTTCCCTATGTTATCCCAAAAAAAAAAAATGCTATTAGCTAAAAATTTACGAATCTTCTGGCATTTATATATCTGTACCGCTTCATTGTATCTTTTTTAGCTGGCCTCGTGATTAATTCTCTAAATGATATATGGAGTATGGACAGAAAAAGAATATAGAAAATAGAAAAAAAATATCAAAAAAAGGAAAAAAAAGAAAAGAAAAAGGAGTTCTGAGGTCATGGAGAAAGCGATTAGAGGATGATAAGCTGGGTAAATTTTAATTGAAACAATAAGTTTCAGGACTAATGGCCTATATAAGTTGTTGAAAGGAATTGATTTGAGTCTGCAGAGGCTTTTCTATTGAGCTTGTTGGCTGTTGTATCTTATGCAATTCTGACATTTTTGCTTGCTTAAACAGGATAATCTGGATGAGATGGAGATTCAGAGAATGGAAGAAGCAAGACAAGCTTATATTGCTGCTGTTGCTGCTGCAAAAGAGAAGCAAGATGAAGAATCTATTACTGCTGCAGCCAATGCAAGGTTACATCTTCAATCATTAGTAATTAGTTCTGAAAGAAAATGTTAAGCCAGGGATTTCTTGAGCTCTTTTGAAGTATTTTTACACTAGTTCTTTAGGTATTGATAGGCTTCTCGGTGTGAATCATTGCTTTAATGCTCTCAGCAGAAAAGAAAAGAAAAGGAATCTTATTGCTTTCTTCCCCCTCCCTTTGTTTTTCTCTACTTGTGTTGCTGGGCTGTTGATAATTATATCTTGATGATGTAAGTATGAAACTTTTATTGTATTTTTTCAAATATCTTTTCTATTCTTAAATGTTTATGTGAACTGATAAATGGAATATGTGCATCTGAGGTCTAGATTATTTCTGTTATTTAGATTGTTTGAAGGAGAAAACAGCTTGACAGTTGTATTATGCGCTTTGACTTGGCCAGCATTTCTTCTTGTTTGAGTCATCAACTTCTTTTTACTTTTTATATTTTTGATGAATATTGTGGCTTTTCATAGCATTAGCACTGGATCAGTCATCCAGTTAGTTCAGCTAAAATTCTGGTAACAAACCCAGAAAAGTAAAACCAGTATTGAGCTAGCTTGTAGACAACCAAACTAAATGTGAGCTACAATGCATAATCAAATCTGACTAGCATTGTAGATTAGCCCAGAATATATATATATATATATATATATCAACGTCTCTTAGTCTCTCCCTCATTAGTTTCTCACTCACATCATTAACGCTAATGGGTTGTGAGGGTCATAAGGTGTGGATGGTGGCGCGCTGCTGTAAGGTGTTGGGGGTGGCCATTTTGCAGCAATGATCCTGACATATTGGGTTGGGTTGGATTACGTGAGTTTAAAATTTTGCCAATTTGAACCCGACCCCACCTAACCCAAGCTTCATAAAAACTTTACAACCCAACCTAACCCATGAACTCATGAAAAAGAAACCCAAGGCATTGGGTTGAGTTGGATTGGATTTTCAGATAAATATGTGGGTTGCATGCACACACCCCTACTCAACTATATATTAAGACTAAT